>VUQI01060052.1:2145-25740 GCA_015106735.1 Paratilapia polleni | reverse complement strand
TTATCCTGGAAGAAAACTTGCTGCCTTCTGCTCTGACAATGTTCCCCAACTCTGAGGATTGGTTTTTCCAGCAGGACAATGCTCCATGCCACACAGCTAGGTCGATCAAGGTGTGGATGAAGGACCACCAGATCAAGACCTTGTCATGGCCAGCCCAATCTCCAGACCTGAACCCCATTGAAAACCTCTGGAATGTGAAGAGGAAGATGGATGGTCACAAGCCATCAAACAAAGCTGAGCTGCTTGAATTCTTGTGCCAGGAATGGCATAAAGTCACCCAACAGCAATGTGAAAGACTGGTGGGGAGCATGCCAAGACGCATGAAAGCTGTGATTGCAAATCAGGGTTATTCCACCCAATATTGATTTCTGAACACTTCCTAAGTTAAAACATTAGTAATGTGTTGTTTAAAAATGAATATGAACTTGGTTTTGTTGCATTATTTGAGGTCTGAAAACACTGGACCTTTTTTGGTATTTTGACCATTTTTTCGTTTTCTGCAAATAAATGCTCTAAATGAAAATATTTGTATTTGGAATTTGGGAGTTATGTTGTCAGTAGTTTATAGAATAAAACAAAACTGTTCATTTTACTCAAACATATACCTATAAATAGCAAAATCAGAAAAACGGATAATTTTGGAGTGGTAATTTTTTCCGGAGCTGTATATATAGTCTTCTGGTTTTACAGATACACATGATTCTCCCTCAGATGTTATTATTAATTCAATTCAGTTTTATTAATATAGAGCCAAATCACAACAAAAGTAATTTCAATGTATGTCGTATTATGAAGTAAAGACACTAAAAGAGTACATTGCGCTGGTGAAAGCAGCTTTACTATGAATTATTAATGTTTGTATTTCTACCTTAGTCCTGCCCAACTGGAGCAAAATGCTCTGAACCGGAGCCCAGGGATCCATCCCATCATCCTCTGGCAGCAAGAAGAGGAGGAAAAGGCCAAGGCTGCTGCTGCCTCTGCTCCAGTTGATGTCAAGGCTATGATGAGCAAAATAGATAGGAAGAAATAGAAAAATACAATGCAAGTGTGTTTGTGTGTGAGGACATAATTTTGTTCAAACAAAGTACGATACAGAAACCAGCCTTCTGTTCAGGGACTCACTTTGCTGATTAATGGTATCCTGTTTTAGTAATTGTGAGTTAACCAGATTTTATCATGGAAGGAAAATTTAATGCGCTTTTAGGAGAAACATGGAGTAAAGGCCCCTTGGGCCTGAGCCTCTGGCTGAAATGGGCATTAAGATTTCTTAATGGAAAGTCAATTATTTGACTCCAAAGAGACAAAAATATGCTAAAACGAAACACAATAGAAAGCAACCACCAAAGGAAAGAAACAACTACGAAAAAATTACTACAAAGGAATGTGGGGCTGGGGTCTTTCTGTGCCCAGGGGTCCATTGTCTATTCTGTACATAGATTACACTTCATTTCCATATTTGAATGAAACACTACAGAATTAGGTTGTAAATATCAGAGAAGATATATAACAAATGAATTCAAATGTATGTTATATAATGGAATACAGGATACTTATTTGAAATGACAGATTATAATTATTTAATATATTACATTAGCTAATTTGTTGAAAGCCTAACCTGTTTGTCTGATTTCTAATAGTTAGCTGATCCTTTTTCATGTATATTATGTTAGGGCAGTTCTGAACTAACACATCTTACTATTGTGAAGATAGAATTATAGCTGCACATATGTACTGCTCTCATGACAGGGTTTTTGTTTCAAATTTAAGTTTTGTTGTTACTAAATGGTCTGTACTCTAACTATAAATGCAGTCACAGTCAGAATGCACAATGGTATTTCAGTGCAAAAAGAGAGCCTTTTTCTTAAATGGAGGATTTGTACAGCATGTAAAAGTAGATAATTTCCCAACGATTAATTAAATGAGCTCATCATACAGAAGACTTCAGATGTCACACACATGTCAGGTGACTTTTTTTTAAACTTTCACTTTGCAAGTAGAGCCCAACTGATTTCTCAGTCAGCCAGGATAATCAGCCCCTATTTGTATATCATGAATATATCAGTATTGGCATATACTGTAGTTTTTCTGATATATACCAAATTGAGATGTTTAGCAGAATATTGCAGAGAAAGGTGCTTGTGGTAATTTAGAAAGGTAGTTTCTTCAGCAGAGTGGCTCTGACTCCATCATCTCTCAGCACTTTGGGCAACTGCGGCTCAGGAAGTAGAGCAGGTAGTGTCCTTGGGCAAGATACTAAACACCAAATTTCTCTGATTCATCCATAGGGGTGTGTGTGTCTGTGTTTGTGTGTGAAAGAGATTAAGTGAAAACAATAAAGAATTGTTTAAATAGCCACATCTGCTGGGTATGCTGTTCAACCTTGGTCTCATCAGACCATAACACAGTTTCCCACGTTTTTGGAAGACTTAATGTATTTTTTTGCACATTGTTACTGGGCTTGGATGTTTTTCTTTGTCAGAAAAGGCTTCTGTCTTGCAACCCTACCCCATAGTCCAAACATATGGAGAATACCAGAGATTGTTGTCACATGTAGTACACCAGACGAGTATGTGCCAGAAATTCCTGCAGCTCCTTCAGTGTTGCTGTCTCTTGGCAGCCTCCCAGACCATTTTTCGTCTTGTCTTTTCATCAATTTTGGGGAGACGTCGACTTCGTTGCAATGTCACTGTTGTCCCATATTTTCTCCACTTTTTTGTGTCTTCAATTTTTGTGTTCCATGGTATATCCAATGCTGTGGAAATTTTTTGTACCCTTCTCCCAACTGATACCTTTCAATAATGAGATCTCTTTGATGCTTTGTAAGCTCTCTGCGAACCATGGCTTTTGCTGTAGCAGGCAACTGAGTAAATTCAATTCAATTCAATTTTATTTATATAGTGCCAAATCACAACAACAGTCATCCCAAAGCCCTTTATATTGTGGGGTAAAGACCCTACAATATTAGAGAGAAAACCCCAACAGTCAGACGACCCCCTATGAGCAAGCACTTGGCAACAGTGGGAAGGAAAAACTCCCTTTTAACAGGAAGAAACCTCAGGCAGAACCAGGGTCAGGGAGGGGCTGTCAACTTGCCGTGACCAGTTGGGGGTGAGGGGAAACAGAAGAGAGCAGAGGGAGACAGGACAAAAGACACACTATGGGAGAGAGACAGACTTATACAGTGGTGTATAAACACATGAAGAGTGAAGAGAGCTGAGTGGAGAAGAAACACTCAGTGCATCATGGGAAGCCCCCAGCAGCAGACCCTGAACCAGCAGGATGGTTCAGGGTCACCTAACTATAAGCTTTATCAAAAAGGAAAGTTTTAAGCCTAATCTTAAAAGTAGAGAGGGTGTCTTTCTCCTGAATCCAGACTGGGAGCTGGTTCCACAGAAGAGCGGCCTGAAAGCTGAAGGCTCTGTCTCCCATTCTACTTTTAAATATCCTAGGAACCACAAGTAACCCTGCAGTCTGACAGCAAAGTGCTCTATTGGGATAATATGGTACTATGAGGTCTTTAAGATACGATGGGGCCTGATTATTCAAGACTTTGTATATGAGAAGGATTTTAAACTTGATTCTGGAATTAACAGGGAGCCATTGAAGAGAAGCTAATATCCTCCTGAGACCTGAGCTCATTTTTGGGATGCACTGATAATTTCTCCTAGCTATTTGAGATTTCTTGGACCTGATAAGTACAAAAACTAAGCTTCCTGTTTGAATAGGAAGTCACTTTGGGGGGCAGCTGTGGCTCAGGAGGTAGAGCGAGTTGTCTACTAATTGGAAAGTCAGTGGTTCAATCCCTGGCTCCCCTAGTCTGCATGCCGAAGTATCCTTGGGCAAGATACTGAACCCCACGTTGCCCCCGATGCATTCATCAGTGTGTGTGAATGTTAGTAAGCACTTAAGTGTAGATAAAAGTGCTGTATGAATGTTATGTGTGACTGGGTGAATGTGGCCTGTAGTATAAAGCGCTTTGAGTACACAAAAACGGATAGAAAAGCACTATATAAGTACCAGTTCATTTCCAATTTACCACTTCAATACATAGTTGTTACATAACCCCCCCCCCCAAAAAAAGTACGTCATCATACGGGATTCAGTTTATTTTACAGCACCACAGAATGAAGATGTCCTAGCTTTACGGAGGGCTTTTTTAAATTTTTAATAGACCAACAAACTGTTTTTCCAGGACAAACGAAGGTCTTCCAATTTAGTGAAACACCATTTCCTCTCCAGCTTGAGTTATCTGCTTTAAGGCACGCGTTTGTAAATTATACCACGGAAACAAGCACTTCAGATTTGAAGCTTTCTTTTTCAGAGGAGCCACAGTATCCAGAGTCATACGCAGTGAGGATGTAACTCTGTTAACAAAATAATAAACCTCTGTGGGAGTAACGTTTAGGTAGCTGCTCTGCATTGTGTTGGCGCATGGCATTGAAGAAGATAAAGAGGATAACAGTGAGGGAATTACATCCTTAAATTGGATTTTGTAGAGTGATGTGTTTCCTGTGTATAGTGTTTCTGCGGGCTATGCCAATGGAACACAAAGAAAAATCAAATCAAGCGCTCCCTATATTATCGCCTGATCACGTGTTTGCATGAGCCAATCACTGCTGTTTCCTGTTTCCTGCTTGAAGCTTGAAGTTTCCTGGACTTGTTTGGATTAGTCACGCTACACTAAAAGACAGATACACAACAAAATTCAAATATCTGACACAGCAGGAGGCTAAGAGCTTGTCCATTGAAGTAGATCATCATCTGTTGTTTGGAAATATTTTGGATTTAGCGCAAGTGATGTTAACCAAGAAGAAATCGTATGCAAAAAGTGCTGTAGAATTGTTTCTGCACTGCAAAGCAATGCAACTAACTTATTCAACCGCCTGAAAACACCACAAACTGCAGTACAATTTATGCATGAAGGACAATAAAAACAATGCAACAGTTGCTAACGTGAACTGTCTAAGATCAACTCAGACATCCATAAAAGCGAGGCTGTACAGCGCATCAGCATATCCATCTATCTCACAAAGAGACACTGAAATGCCCAGCCCAATCACATTTCATTTGGCCAAAGATAAGTGCCCACTAAACATGGTGAGTAACGAAGGCTTCAGCAAAATGGTCAACATACTGGACAAAAGACACGTTATCCCCTCGTGCAATTATTTTTCCAAAGTGGCAAAACCTGTGCTGTATGCAAAATGTCACAGGGGAAATAGAGAGGGATCTCACAGGTGTTGAGCGCTTTGCTATTGAGTTTTAGTCATGTCCATCATGCAGGTACAATGAATGGAGTGAAAGACATCATATTTTGCTTCTAGGAGATGCGCTTAGGCCAATACACACCTTATTTGTCTACAACAATATTTAAATTAACATTCCATTCCATTAAGGAATGTAGTACAGTGCAAAGATGACATCAGTGATCTGTTTATTTAATTTTGTGTTAAGTTTTATTTGTATTTTTTTTAAATTTTTCTTCTAAGAGATGCACTGAATATAGGTGAAGGACCAGTTTTAATTTGATGCAAAGAATGGTATATTAGCAGGAACATGAATGTGAAAACAGTGGTATGTTTACATGAAAGTGCAATAAAAACGATTTTTGGCACTAAAAATCAATGAATAATTGTGATAAATAATCATGATCTCAATTGTGATCAAAATAATCGTAATAATCATTTTGGCCATAATTGTGCAGCACTAGCATCAAGTATATCTTCCTTGCATTAAGCTGTTCTTACTTACAGTCCACTAGGATATGTCTGAGGGTTGCCAAGGCTGCATACTGGTGACAGGCTGGATCCTCTCCACACTGGAGAGGGCAGCACATCATATGTGGCTCTGATGGTGAAACTTAGCCGGTTCGTTTCCATGTTCCACGGCTCGCTCCATGTGATTTTTCCCTCTATGCCATTCTACCTCATCCAGCAGCCTTGCTGGGCTTGGGAGATTCCTCTGGCATATCTGGCTGCTTCTTCCAGTTGGTGCACCTCCTCCTGCAGCTGTTCGGCATTGGATAGAGTGACCTCATACATGCTACATGAGACAGGGCAGCAAACCAAATTGGAAGCACCACAGCTTCAAGAGAGAAGTGAGAGTAGTACTGGTAATTTTCTTGAGGCAACTGATTGTTTCCTGCCCAGGTTGTTCCACCTGTTTTGAGTCTTTCAGAGGCCTATACTACGAAGCGAGTTCAACATACCCAGGGTATCTTTCCGTTATCTGGATTCACTTACCCTAACATTGGAAGTCAGGATAAGCGGTCACACTAAACTGGTTATCAACTCGTTAAGTTAACCCAGGGTTTCCCATGCGTGTTCACATGAAAGGGGTGGTCTTGACAGCATCTAACCAATCTAAAAGGGGCGTTTTCATTGGTCATATGACTCTTCTTCCACTCCTGTGAGTGCCACTTACTCCAGAGATGTTATCAAATGGTGATTAAAAACCTCTAAAGAACATAAAAAAACCCCCAGTAAAATGCAACACTGTAAAAAGGACATGAGATGAATGCTGCAGCAAATCGTTAAAGTAATGATTTAGTGCACAGAGCAGTAAAAAACATTTTAATTCCAGTGAATTATTTTCTGGTTGAGTGCGCTCTCAGTGCTGCTGTTTGTTTCTAAGGTGACGGCTGCACATTAGAGTCTGAAACTTTAAACTGGATACATTTAAATATTAAAGCTTACTGTCCTACAGCCTAATAAAGGAGACGTGGAAATTGCTTTAGTTTATCTGCAGATCAAAGTGAAATTAATTTGATTGAACAGGTATTCTTAGTGTGTGTTCTGTGTTCTAGTATGCTGCAATTGCCTGCCTGCAATTGTAGCAGTGTAAAAGAGACTTAGCAGCAGATTAGAATCAAGTAGAACAACTTGGGGTGGCTGTGGCTCAGGAGGTAGAGCAAGTCGTCTACTAATCAGAAGGTCAGTGGTTCGATCCCTGGCTCCCCTAGTCTGCATGCCAAAGTATCCTTGGGCAAGATACTGAACCCCATGTTGCCCCCGATGCATTCATGTGAGTGTGTGTGAATGTTAGTAAGCACTTAAGTGTAGATAAAAGTGCTGTATGTGTGACTGGGTGAATGTGGCATGTAGTTAAAGCACTTTGAGTACACATAAACTGAGTAGAAAAGCGCTATATAAGTACCAGTCCATTTATACATTTTCTACATCACTAAATTAATACATACACAATCCAGTTACAATGCGACACACAGTGCTTCATTCAGTGGTTTTAGGTACGGCTTAACCACTTGCTCATATAACACGTATTCCCCCAGCAGAGAATCTATATTGATAGACAGTCATCTTACAGCAAGGAGGATGGTGACCATTTAGTGATGTTTACACCAGTATGAAACATCATCAGCTGTCTCAGAATGTATTTTAGTCATTTTTGGTTTCAATTAAGAACATCTAGTCCTATATCTTACCTATTAGCATATCATGAAAACTAGAGTCAATCAACAATTTTAAGCATTGTTTTCACTTTTAGTGACCCAAAATGAATAAAGTTTACCTCCATTTACTTCAGGAGCATTTTGGCTTATAGTCAGTGATACTATAAGTCATATTACAGCACTTTATCTACCCAATACCTGTTAAGAATTACTGTTTAACATACCACACATCTTTGGGAGGGAGCCAGAGTACCCGGAGAAAATCCACACAGGCACACAGAGAACAAGTAGATTCAAACCCAGAACCTCCTTGCTGTTAAGATGACTGTGCTAACTACTGCACCACATTACAAACTGGTGCTCTGAAGTTAGAAACCAAGCTGGTGAGATACTGTGAGATACTGTTGATTGCATTGTAGAAAGTAGAAAGTTGTAGAAAGTAATAATAAAGTCAACCTATTTTTGCAGTGAATGAATATTTTTGGCATCCAGTCATCCAAGGAATACATTTCTCATCTCAAATACAACCTGACATATTTAGCATCTTAGGAAAATACAGGATCTCACCTAGAATTTATTAGTTGATGGGGTAGCATGTTTGGCAAGGATAATATTTAGCATATTCACCAGCTTATTAGCATGTTAGGATGTTTACATCTGCACAGTAGTGGTTAATATGAATGTAGTTTTGGAGATATCTTGTCATAAAAGCTGACTGTTTACGGTCTATATGTTACAAACCAAAGCACTGGGCACATAACACAATTGGTGACAGTCCGTCTAATAGTTGTTATTCTTCAATTTGGACCAAAGGAGTAAAACAGGCTGTGTTTCACACAACCCTTTGCTAGCATGTCCTAAATATTATGGAAAAGAAGTTAATCTGTGCTGGCCCTTCTGCAGATTTTACTGCTGTCCTTGCAACATTAATATGACAGTACCACCCCAGGGTGTCTCCATGCTCACCCACCTTCTCAAGAGGATATATCACATACAGTTGTTTCCTCAAATGCCTTTCAGGAACACAAGTGTTTGAACAAGGTTGCTTGTCCACTTCTGGCTGTGTATGCATGCATTAAAAACAAAAATATCAGTAGCCTGATACTACAAGTCTTAACTGGTTGGTCCAATCCAAGTACTGCATACAAGTCAGTGCTTGCAGACTGACACCTGAATTTTTTACTGCATATTTATTCATAGAAGCATGAATCACACAAGAGGCATTTTCTCAAAGGACAAAGGGGATGTTTACTGTGCATCTTGTTTTAACAAAGGCAAATAAGAAATCTGAGTAAAGGGTTATTTGGCCATGCCAGAGAGCCAGTTGAGCTTGAATAAAGAAGGAGCTGCTGTGTCTTCATCCTGATCAGCAAACTGCTTGAAAAGGCAGCCTGGCTGGAAGCTGCCATCACTGCCTGCTATGGAGGACTGAGGAGCCTGGTGGAGGAAGGAGGAACATGTCATGGTCATAGGGCATCTTAATTATTAAACGATAAGAACATGCAGTATAAAGCCACTGTCCACTGAGTCTGGTAGATCTAGATCTGACCCAGGAACATTCAGTTTCACTTCATTGTTATTTACATAGCACCAATTCTCAATAACAGTCACCGCAAGGCACTTTATACTGTAAGGTAAAGATGCTACAGTATCAGAGAGAAAACCCCAACAATCTGACGATTCCCTATGAGCAAGAACATGGCAACAGTGGGAAGGTAAGAACTCCCTTTTAACAGGAAGATACCTCCAGCAGAATCAGGCTCAGGGAGGGGCCGCCATCTGCTGTGACTGGTTGGCGGGGTGAGGGGAAACAGAAGAGGAAAAAAATGAGAGCATAGAGAGACAAGCTCAAAACACACACTATAGGAGAGGGAAGACAAAGGTTAATGAAATGCAATAGTAAAATGAGTGACACTTCCCCCTAGAGCAGTGTTTCTTAAACTGTGGGGCACAGAGCCACTGCAGTGGGGCATGGACAACTAGATGAAAAATATAAAGGGAAACTTATTTGAACAAGTATGTTTCTTGCTGTAAGTTTCTTTCTTTGGTAAAACAAGATTTTGTTGATCCTGTTGCACTGACCTTTAGTTAAGTAAAATTCAACTTGGATCATTTTTTATTGTTGATGGTTGATAATCAGCTGTGGGGCTTGTAGCAAGAACTCTTTTCAGTGTCTGAAATGTGGCATGCCAGAAAAAGTTTGAGAACCACTGATGTAATTGGACAAGTAGACCCAAACTACACTAACAAAACACACATGGAATTTGTGTCTCTTGGATTCCATTAATAAAATCAGGTTTTCTGATTTTCATGGGCTACAAGCCATAAACATCAAAATGAAAACAAAAAAGGCCAAAATATTCTAATTTTTTCAGATGCACTAGGATGGCTTTAGAGCTGAAAGAGCCATTTTTTAAGATCTTTTTTAACCAATGATTATTTTAAAATGCTTGAAACGTTTTTATAGGGAAGTGTTAGTATTGAGAGTACATATATAAAAATGTAAAGATGTTTTATTACTCCATCATTTAACACATTTTTCAATATAGCTATTTTCACACTTGTCACTGACTGTTATATTACATGTAGTTCTTATATTTTAAGCCTACATAGATTATAGAGAGTGCTGTAAATTGTTGAAAACAGAGCCCCCCAAAATTCATTTCTTCCTTTAAAACAGAATTATTCATCAAAAAATAAATAAATAAATAAAAACACACACACACTGTAAATGCACCAAAGGTAACATCGAGGCACTAACAATGCAACCAAAACACACAAAATTTAACTGATCAGCTACAACATTAAAACCAGTGAATGGGAAGTGACGAAGTCACAATGCCGGATTGTAACTCCCCCACCACAAAGGTGACACAATATTATGCAGGTGGTTTTAATGTTGTGGCTGAATGGTATGTAAACCCACACTGATGAACTTGCCTGGGTTTCTTGCACTCAGAAATGCTGGGAAGGCAGAGGATGTAACAGAAGACATTTACATTGTGTGGAATAAAACAGTCAATCAGCGAAATGTCTGATAAAAAACTAAAATGTCCTAAACAAGAACTCAGTCAAACTCAGAACTCCGTTACTCACCAGCTGTTGAGGAGTTTCAGAGCCCCTGGAGGCTGCCTTGGACTTCTGCACATTCGACATGCTGAGGGGCAGCAACCCGAACCTGTGCACAATAGAAAAGTCATGACAGGTACATGAACCCTTTCAGTTCCTTTTATTTCAATATTTCCAGTTTGGCCAGCTGTATAGTTCAGTGGCATGTCAGGGTCCAAGATCACATTTTTCTGCTAGTGGGGAAATCAAGGCAAACTAAGCTAGCAGTTAAACAGGCAGTGTTATAGCATTCTCCCTGTGTAAAACCAACGGAGTAGCAGAAAAGATGCTTTTCTTCACATCTAACCGTGTTGAAGAGGTGGTTTGATAAAGGACCCTTATTGACTTTTTACTCATACAGGTTTTGTTGATTGCGATCACAGTAACGAGCCCTGCTTTAGTCAACATTAGAAAAACCTTTTTCTTTTAATCCACCTCTGCACCTTCACAGCCCACCATGTGTGTCAGAGAGGAGCTCCAACTCCACCATGACCTACAACAGTGTCATCAACAGTTTTTGTTGAGTAAAACAGGAGCTGCTTAGGCAGAATCTTGTCATACTTTATACAATTTACAATTTTTAGTCACAAATGCAAGTGAAATGCTCTTACTTTCAAGCCCGGACCACCAGCACTGTGATTCTCCTGTGTTTGTGAAAACAGGCTACTGATAACAAGAAAAAAATTGCTTTTGCCTGATTGCTTTACAGGTGAACTCATAAATGTGATTGGTGGAAACACAGTCAGTGGTGCAGCTGGCCAATCAACAGGCCTGAGATGCTTTTTTTGTTTTTACTGGCCCAGGCCATCAACCATTGGTTACATCGAACCTTGAAAGCATTGCACTTTTTCATTACAATTATCTGATAACTTTAGTTTCTGCTATCTTTACAGCTGAAGATCAAGGTATGATGAAAAAAAATAAATTATGATGCCCTGGAGTTTTTAAAGCCCTTTTCAGAATGGAATACAAAGACATAGGATACAAAGCTGACTTCAAACTTGTTCTGTGTTGAAATGGATATAGAAGGATTACCAGGGCTTCTATAAGGAGATATCTGCATATGAATATGCAACATCTGTAGGTAAGTAACAAGGTTTTTGGTGCTGAAATCTTTCCGTTTTCTGTTCACTTGTAGTTTTTTGACCAATCACATTTGAAAAAAAAAATGGATGGATGGATGGTTGGAATGAATTGAAGTGAAAATATATCATCAAATTTTATTTTTTATTTTTTGTTTTTAGTTTAGCAGCTACTATGAACTCACTGAACTCTGACCTGATCTGGCTGCTGGCTAGTGGCAGGATGTTGTAAGGATCCTGGGAGTTCACACTGCTGCTCCGCAAGGCAAACTGCTTCTCTGAGCCTGTTAGCAGCCCCAGCAGCACCTGAAACAAAAAGTTACATCAAGGAAACAAAGGAAACAGGGCATATGTTCTGTTTGGTTGCGTGTTTGTTCATAGGGGGTCGTCTGATTGTTGGGGTTTGTCTAATTTGTAGGGTCTTTATCCTAAAATATAAAGCGCCTTGAGGCGACTGTTGTTGTGATTTGGCGCTATATAAATAAAATTGAATTGAATTGAATTGCTGTTACATCTAGACAACAGCAACATTCCCAGATCGTATGAGCTACTCATCTGAGACCTGATCATTCACTTTGTACAATTATATCATGGGATATCATGTCACTGTGTGGCATGGCTAAGACACACCCCTAATCCATCCTTTAAGGCAAATAACCTGTAATGACATGTGAGGTCCCAGTTACACTTTTTGCACAACAAGGACCATCTTGATGGATGTCCTCTCTGTCTGGCTGGGAACGTTCTACAGCAAGACAGCAACCCTGAAGAAAGTGCTGAGAAAGACTACTGTAGCACAGCATGACCCTTTCCTCTCTCAAGGGACTCAGCATTCTAGGCTGACAAGTGGTCCATTGGTCCCAGGTTAGAGTCACCACAGATTACAGTCTTTGCCTGCACCACTGTGCAGCGCTCTGGGCAGGGGTATGGGCTTCTACAGTAGTGGTGCAGAGGTATCCGTGGCTGACCCTCTCCAATGGCCCTGACAGGGCCCTTTATTTTGATAAACCAGTATCTATCCATTTTTTCTTTGGGCAATCACTTGACACTGTCAAGGTGAAATGTGAAACTTGACTGCAACTGCCCAGTGGAACTCCATGCCAGTCAGCTTGGAGAAAGGACCCACTTCGTGATCTTTGGAGGGTCCCGATACCTACAAGGAAATAGACGTAGTCCTCCTAGCTGTGGGACTGCTGCCCCTCATTTGCCATCTTTCTGTTCAGGCACTGCAAAGACAGTAGTAACGGTGTCTGCCAAGAATAGAAATGCACTTTAGTTGCTTCAGGTTGTTGCCCCAGTTTGAGAGATGTAAATGTTTCCCTGTGACCACAGAAAATCCTCACATTTGTTATTTCAGCCCTCTAATTAAAGGTGCCTCCAACGACTTGTGTGAATAAATATGATCCCATGTAACATACAATAATGAATGCATTGTATAAAAAATGCAAATCCAAGTCTGCAAGTCAAACAGACCAGTGTAAACAGGGGGTATCTTTCCCCTCAGGCACACCAGAGGGCAACAGCTCCTCACATACAATGCAGCAGATCCGTCGACTGACAGTTCACCTCCCTCAATGGCGCACTTGCGCACCCTCTCAGTGGGAGGAGAGTACTTTTGCTGCTCCCATTCAGACCACTTTGTTTCCTGTCAGTAGTAAACACTGTTGTAGAAGACAGGGCAGCAGCACTACAAGGAAGGAACTGTTGAGCAAGAATGCATTTTGAATGTTTTGCTCTCAAAACTGTAGCAATTGCATTCCCACCCATTGAGATTTCAACATTAACAGCAAGTCATCTTCATAATCTCTTGATGCATCTTTGACTAGAGGCCGGTATGACTCTTCATGGTGGGCTTTTGAGCAGTGGTGCCAGGACCAAAATGATCATTCCAGCAGGAGCTGCAGGATAAGCTTCTCTCCTGTTCTTTTCAGCTATATCTCCCTGTCATGCTGACGTTGATGGGATAACACCACTACCCTTTTGCCATGTGTTTCTTAAAGGCAGTCCCTGGCTGTTGCCTGCGGTTTTATCCAGTCCCCCTTCATGGGATTTAGTACTGAGGTTTTGTGTGAGGGCCTCTGTGTGCCCTCATTTAAATCCCAAGTCTATAGATAAGAACTTTCTTTTATACAAGACTGCACAGCTTCTTGCATTGTCTTCTGCAAAGAAAATGAGTGAACTTCATATCACCGTTGTCTGTTCATTTCTCCAGTACAGTTCACTTTGGATGGCTTTAGTCATAAAATTACCAAAGGTTATACCTTCCTGCATGTGTGGTATGGCATATGAGGTCTTGAGCTTTTGCCCACTTTTTTGCTTCCAAGGAGCAGAGGATGCAAAAAGAAGCAGGTGCACTTATATGACCAAGTCTCTTATCTGTTTTGGTAATCCAGCCAGAGGCAGAGCTCTGTCTAAACAGAGGCCTTCTCACTGGATTGGGGAGACTCTCTTTTGTGTACAGCAGCAAATGTTTTATTTGGCCTGATGGTGTCAGGGCATAGTCAAAGGGCTATCTGTGAGTGCTATCTGTGCTGCAGCTAGTTGGTCACCGCACACTTTTGTTCAGTTCGATCGTTTGGATGTAACATCCCCTTCAGTGTCCCACTTTTTTTTTTTCGGAATCGACAGTGCACTTGACTGCTTGCAGTCCGACCCTGGTTCAGTGGCTGTTCTGTGGGGTGTATATATATGCCTCAAACTAAACGTGTTGTACCAAATGAATTGACTGAAAGGAAGAAGAAGTTATAGATATAGTATTTAACTTTTCTTTATCTCATGTATGCATGGCTGGAAGTACCGAGGTCCTCTGAGACAGTCGGTTGAGGTTGGCATTCAATTGAGGTGTGAACACATCCAGGTCAAAGGGATCAATGAAGCTCTCCAGCCAATCACAGGTTTCATGGAATCTGGAAGGCATACCAGGACAATGTTTGCAGCTTTCACATTCCATTGTCAAAAAAACAGAAATGGACTGACACTTAAATAGCGTTTTTCTAGTCTTACTGACCACTGAACACTTCAAACTACATGTACTAATACATTCATACAGCACTTTTTTTCAATGCACTTTATCTACATCATATCCACACTAAAACACGTTTTGGACTGTGTGAGGAAACCAGAGCACTTTATCTCTGGGTTTGTTGGTGTTTCAATACTAGATTTGCATAAGTATGTTTACAGCTGCTTAGAGACACTGGAGGTAATGTTCTCAGCAGTGGATTATTGTTTCTGACCTGGATACAATTTTTAATTTGCTGTCACATTCTTGCCCTTCAAATTCAAAGTTAAGTGGATATGTCCACCCCTCAAAAGTTGTACATTGCTCTGCTTTTTTTTGATCATCTCCCACATGAATTCAGGTCAGGCAATTGTTGTGCACAGGTACACATAAGAAAGCACAGTGTCATTTTTTTCTATCTGCCCATTATGCAGATAATTAAAGAACTTAGGTAATGTAATTTATGGAGGTGATTAGTAAATCTAATTTGATGCTTTAATTTATGAAGATAAATGTGCTTCTTTATTGTAGTGTGACTACATTAACATGTTACATCAAAAAATAATCAATAATCTGTAATTCATTACTTTTTTGAGTAGTGACCCAAACACTAATGATGAGAAAATGTCCTTCCACACCATGTGCCATGTCAAAAGTCATAATATGAACCTGTGAACAACTCTGATGTGTGCTGTACTATGAAGCCTTCAAATCTCAAGAATCAAGTTTCCAAACTTCCTGGGCTGGTTTGTGGACTCAGCACAAACAACCCATTGGACAAATTCTGGATGTGGATTGATACCTTGGGTCTTGGTGGGATCGGGAGCTCTTGCCCTCCTCCAGTCTGATGCCCAGTGTTGTGCTGAGGTAACGAAGGTCGAACAGCAACTGCAAGGCTCTGTTCTGAGTCATAGGAAATACACCGTCCTGGAGGAGAAGGGAGGCAAAACAAAACAAAGAAAAGAAAGTCACAGTGCTTACTGTGAGCCTTCCTTCCTCCACGCCTTTGTCCTTTCCCTGGAAATTTATAATGTCCTTTGCTGGCAAGATCAATGGTATCAGGTTACACTTCAAACCTGGATCCTATCAACCTGTCCAAGTTTCTCACCCTATTCTGCTGTCTGAGTTTAATGCAATTTCTAAGACTGATTTCCTTGACATAGTTTGCAACATGCACACTTCTTCTTGCCCAACTGATATTATTCCTTCCAAATTTCTTAAAGAGGTTCTGCCTGTATTCACCCTGGCTTCTCTACTATTAATTAGTCTCTATCATCTGGTTGTGTATCTGACAAATTCAAGACAGCCAGTGTCTTCTGTATCCTTAAAAACTCTTCCTAGATACAACTGTTTTATACAATTACAGGCCCATTTCCAAACATCCTTTTATTTAAAAAATTCTTCAGAAAGCTATCGCTCATCAGCTCCTTCAACTGGTGGAGGGAAAAATCATAACACTGAAATGGCATGACTAAAAATTACTAATGATAATCTTATGCACTCAGGTGAAGGTGACTATTCCATTATAGTTCTGCTTGACTTGTCTGCAGCCTTTGACACCACTGACTGTGCCATTCTAAATGATAGATTACTGAACCGAGTTGGTATCTCTGGCACTGCTCTCACATTGTTTTCATCATACATATCAGACATTTCAGAATTCATATTAATAATTGTATGTCTTCATCTGCTCCTCTTTGCTGTGAGGTCCCTCAAGGCTCAATCTTTGGACCAGTTCTGTTTTCATTATACATGTCACACCTGGGTCATCTAATTAACAGCTTCAAAGGCATTACCTACCATTGATATGATGAGGATACGCACCTGTACTTTTCTGCCTAACAACCTCAACGTCCCCTCCTACTTCAGGAATGCTTCACTGCTATTACGAATTGGATGTCTTTATATTACCTTCGTTTCAACCCTGACAGCTTCTCTAAGCAGGTCAGTCATTATATTGGCCCCCTTGCCAGCGATAATGAATCATCTGCTACAATCTTGTTATTATTGTTGACCAGTATTTGAATTTTTGATCCAACATCTCTAAGCTCATCCAGTTGTTTCTTTCATCTAAGAAACTTTGCAAAAATCAAACCTTTACTGTCAGCTAACAACTTGAAACCTTTAGTATGCACTTTAACTTTCTCTCATCTTGATTACTGTAACTCACTTTTCACATGCATTTCTCATTCCTCCCTAGCCTGTCTTCAATTATTCCAGAATGTAATGTAGCTGCTAACAACAACCAACCCTTTCCTTAATCTTTTGTGCATTTTTTTTTTGCTAAAGTTCACACCAGTGTTTCTGTGGAAGTATGTATTTATAAACAAATGTAACATGGTATGTACACACTGTGCGTATGTATGCATGTTGGGATATGTACACTTATTTAATTTTGTTTTAGCCAAACCGTGAAGCACTTTGTAACTGTGTTTAAAAAGTGCTATACAAATAAAGTTAGTATATTACTATTATCACCATCTCCTGTTATGAATTTCTTTGCCTTATCTCTTCCTGAATGCTTCCTTCCTGCTTCCTCTTTCCCCTTTACTTCCCCCTTCTATTCCTCCATTCCCTTCTCATCTGCAGACACCACTGATGAATGCTCTGTTTGTCTTCAAACATCATGAAAATTATTCTTAAGGTTTTCCCACATTACAGAAATGGAAAATTATCAGGGCTTTAAAAACCTGGGAAAAACAATCCAGCCTTACTATCTTTTAAAATGCATTTCAGCTGAAAAGAGAAATGGCAGACAGGAACAGTATGTCAGTTACCCTGCCACTGGCCTGTTGTGTGAGGCTGTGGTAATGGTGCAGGGCCTGAGTCAAACAGGTCTGCAGAAGCTCCTGCAGGGTGAGTCGGGGGAGGGCATGGCCTCCCACCCTATTTATCTCCACACACAGCTGGAACAGCAGGGACTGCACAAACCAAGTTGGCTGCAAAAGACATAAAAAAGTTTGCCATCAGACCTCAGAATGGAGTCAGGAATCTCTGTCCTTACTGTCTGTGTTAGAGGTTCAGCTGTCTTAATATTGTAGTATCTTTAACCCACAATATAAAGCGCCTTTGAAGTGACTGTTGTTGTGATTTGGCACTATATAAATAAAATTGAATTGAATTGAAACTGAATTGAATTGACCTGTACTGGAAGACGGATTTTGGATGTAACACTGCTTCCAGACTCAGCCTCTTCTTGGATCTCCAGATCCTCCCAGTTAGTTGCTGTTGTTAGGATGGTGCCAGCAGACTCAGCATGAAGCGCTGTGCCAAACTTATCCAGCAGCCCCTGTTACAACATATTGGAGCTAAGCACGTCTTCAAACAATTCCAACGGGATTCAAAGTACAAACTGTAGTAGCAAGTTTTTGGCCGAACATATATATACTGACAGCTTATAAAATTCTTATAGCTAACATGTTAGCAAACAGTCACAAATTTTCACAACCAGCCAACTGAGTAACATTATCATTCATTAAGAGTAGTCTCTGAGTCTGCCTGTTGAATGGGAGTCCAATATTCATGCTCCTTTTAGCTATGTTCTCGATAGCTGGATTCACTTGCAGTTAAGTGTTCTAAAAGCTAGTATGATTATTTTTCTGTAAATGCTGTCTGAATAATGTCTGAAAAGAACTTTTATGCTCAAATTCTACTGCTAATTACTCCATGCTATCTGGCTTTGTCTCTGTTATCAGATTTCTATAAACCTCAACCCAAAACAGACATACTACACGCAGCAACTCAAATTTAGGATTTACATCTACAATTGTGACTGTGTCTGACTTTAGAGAGAGCGGAGCTCCAGATGCGGTAGGCCTCCATGCTGCAGCTGAGAAGCTCCTCCTTCAGTGCCACCCACTTGGCCTGGGAAGGGCTGACCTCTGCAGCAGCCTTGGTTTTGCCCAACTTCTTGCTCTGCCTGGGGGTCACTTTGGCTGCGACCTCAAATCCACTCGGTTGTCCCAGGATGCAAAGCTTCAGGTTGGGGCACAGTTCCCCCATAGACTGGCACAACCTGGCCATGAATAGGACTGAACTGAGGCTGGTGGGCCTGGAGTCTGGCATGACTGCAGCCACTTCCGAATGAATCGAGGACAGGATGTGGTGAACACAGGCCAGACAGCCTTCACGTAATGCCTCCTCCACTGCTGAGGAGTCTGTGAAGCGATTAAATGAGGATGCTGATGAGCTGTCAGCGGGTCCAAAGGAGGGTACTGTGGCCAAAATGGCGTCAGATCCTGCCAAGCACAGCATGGTACATGATCAGCATTTTAAAACCATTTTTAATGGTAATCCTTCCATTTGCATATTTATCTAATCCTTTTTATTAACACTTCAGTCAGAGATACAAGGGCTGCCTATTTTTCAAACCAGGTTTCAAAGAGCAGAGGTAATCCTAAAGTGCTGTTCGACACTATTAGTGATATTGTTACTCCTACTCCATCTGTTGTCCCAATTTTTTCAGATGAAGATTGTGAAAATTTTCTCTCTTTCTTTCTTTGTAGAAAAAAAATTTGAGAAACAATATTTCTCCTTAGGCATCTTTGCTGTCTGTCCTACTCTGGTTCGGCCTGTTATTTTAGAAAGATTTTTACCTGTTTCTTTACTTGAACTGGTCAAACTATTTGATTCAATGAAAGCATCCTGCTCTCTTCACATTTTACCTGCATCATTGTTCAAACGTGTCTTTCAGTCTATTGGTCTGTGTGCTCACTATAATCAATGCTTCACTGGTCTCTGGTCAAGTCCTTGCTTATTTTAAGAATGCCGTCATCCACCCACTCTTAAAAACCCAAGCTTGACCCTTCTCTTCTTAGCAGTTATAGGCCAATCTCAAAATTACAGTTTATTGCTAAGATTTTAGAAAAGGTTGTGGCTAAGCAGCTTACAGCTGTTCTGAACAATTTAATGGTTTTGTTTGGACACTGTGTATGTCCTGTACATATGACAGTACTGACAATAAATTTGACTTTGACTTTACACCTATGGTAAGTTCCCTTGGTTTTTTAGACACTGGAAAGTATTTTATCCAACACTATGCACATTGGCTCATTAGGAACTGGACCTACCTGTCTCCTGGGAAGGAAGGTAGTGCTGGAGGTCATCCAACCTGGCTTTTAGCTTTGCATCCAAGGAAGAGCAGAAGTTCTGAACACAAGGTGTAAGGGCCTGAGTCTTCATGGCCAAGCCACTCCTCTGCTGCTGCCCCCGCTGGGTCACACTGACCCAACCTGCATCACTCAGCAGGTCCCCTGGAGACTCCGACCACAAGAAGGAGGTGACATCCACCTCATAATGGGCCCCATGGGAAGAGCCAGTGTAGGTACTTGAAGAACAATGGATGCTCTGGCCCTCCAGATCCCTTACAGCTGAAGTAAGGAGCTGGACAGAACTTGCTGAGATGGCTTCAGTTTCTTCCTTGGTGATGGCCTTAAAGAATTGGAAGAACAACACAACAGAATGCTACAATAAGTACATTGTTTTCCATTAGGAGACCGAGGTCAATATACAGTATACAGACTAAGTCAGCCCCTATAAGCTGCTTTCATATTCTTGAGGGTAGAAGAGCAGCAACCTGCAGCCGCCGAAGGAAGAGCTGCTGCAAGAAGTCATGCCAGACAGCCAGGGGGCGCTCCAGCAGCCGCTGACACACACTGTTCCAGTGCTGACTGATGGAGTCTGCTGACAGAAGGTCCCACACTGCATCTCTGATGGCTGCTAGCCCCCTTAAGCTCTTGACATAGACCAAAAGGTTACCAACACCATGGCAGATGTCTTCCTTACAGCTGAGAAACAAAGACATTGGAGAGACACCTATTCACTATTTAATGAAAATGATGTTCAAGGCATCAATGTGACCTTTGCACCTTTAATAAGCCTCACTGTTCTGTGTGAAAGATTAGGAGACTAATGAATTACCACAACTGAGATAAACAACTACTACTGCCATTCCCACATTTTTCTATACAAACAAAATGCTTCGACCAACAGTGGAACTCAAAAAACTTTGAGGACAAAGGAAACAGCACATATGAAAAAGATGTGCAGTGCCCTTACGTATCAATCCACTGCTGAAGAGTGTCTCGCAGCTGCTCCCTCTGGATGGGCTGAGCCAGGGTGCGTAGGGTGGGTATAAATTCTGAGATGGATGCAGGTAGGTACCTGAACCAGCTCCCTGTACTTGCCTCTTCCTGCAACACCCTTCTGTCTTTAGCTGAGGAGAGACATGGGATTGATGGAGGAAACATAACATTTGATGCCATGATGTTCAAGACTTTAAAAGCTGCTTCAGTAATTGATATTATTAATTCATTAACGTGTATGAGGAGCCAAAAGAAAGTAAGCATGATTGGCCTGAGGTGGTCTTTAGTGGGCATGCTCTAAAGGCCTGCAGACACCATAAAAAATAGTAATCAAAATAGTAATCAATTAAAAGCCAGATTTCTGATACTGGCCAGGGCATGGTCATGCTTGCTTGCTTCAACAAAGGGTCTGTCACTTTGTGCAGCTTAGGAAAAGTTCCTGCTCAATGAGGAAATGCAGTCATACTGCAGATCTGAGTGTACTGTTTCAGAGTATTAAATGAACTGGCATTTATATAGCACCTTTCTACTTTTACTGACCACTCAAAGAACTTCAGACTACAAGCTACATTTACCCAGAGATTCATACAGCACTTTATTCCATTCAGTTAAGCGCTTCATCGAGATCACATCCACGGACACTTTAGAATCATTTATTAACTTAACCCTCTGATTGACTGGCAACCTGTCCAGAGTGCATCCCACTGACAGCTGGGATAGGCTCCAGCCTCCCACAACCCTGAATCTGATAAGCAATTAAGAAAATGGATGGATGGATTTAACCTAACATACATGTTTCGGACTATGGGAGGAAGATGGAGTACCAGGAAAAAATCCACACAGGCACAAGGAGAACATATAAATGCCAAACAGAAAGGCCCTAGCCATCCAGGAGATTCAAACCAAGAATCCTCTTCCTGTGAGGCAACAGTGCTAACCGCTGTACCACCGTGCTGACTACTTATTGTAAAAGGTTTCTGTCTTTCACAGACTAAAAGCTTATTCAAAATTCCCAGTAAGAAGCAGTTCACAAAAAAGTCACAAAAAAGCATCTTGACTTCTGTCCCAGCGGTTTACCTGCAGGGGTGGTGGAGGTGACATTCTCCAGAACAGAGAAGAGCATGCCGCAGCTCAAAGCTCCATCCACTGGCTTGGGGCTGCCCTCTGGGGGGAGGTAGAAGACAGCATAGGCCTGAAACAGAGTGGTGACCAGCAGCTCCACCAGGCTGCACACCTGGGACTTGATCCCTGCACCTGGAGAAAAACAGACATGTTTATGAACTGGTACATTCTTCTGTTGCTTTATTCTGGCATTTACAAATTAATAAAACCGCAAACTCAGCACTTTCTGTTTGCTTCACAGTAAAAGTGTATCTATCAAATAAAACATTTTTTATAGAACACTATGAACCGGCAGTGTTACAAATGATAGAATACCGTGCTGCGGTTGGTTCAGCAGCTGATGTATGGACGATTTCCGGGCCAACAAGAAGTCAGCCAGGGCCTGGCGTGGAGAGCTGTCTTCCAGCAGCATAGTGGATACTAAGGCTTCAGTGATGGCCTGGTCTGATACCGCTCGACCCCGCAGCAGAGACCTGCTGTCCAGCAGAATGGTTAACCTGCAGGAAAACACTGCTTACTCAACTATGGCTTTGTTTCCCTTAGGTGGGTCTACTACAAGCAAAGCCACTTTACTCATTATTTCAGATCTGAGGCATGGAGTTTCTTCTTTAAAATCACTTTCCACTAAGCAGGAATTGTGCTCCTCAAAGAAAAAGGAAAACAAGAAAACCTGAAGTGTCCAGTGGTGGCGACCTGTCGGATCAGGATGGGGAAGCGGGCGAGGATTGGGCTGTAGAGACCCCCTGTTGCAGCCTCCAGCTGTAGCAGATTGTGCAGGTGGCAGCACAGCAGGTAGAGCTGGGTAGCTCGGAGGTACTGGGATGCCTCCATGGCACTCCAGATCCGCTCTGGGATCTCCAAAAGGAGCTTGATCTGGGAGGCCATGGTGTAGAATTTTACCTGCCACTGCATTTGGCTCTACAACACACATAGACACATTGCATCTAGAAATGTTATAGGATAAAATAACTTCAGATAATGTGTGTAAGCGGAATTTTTGTAAATGTAAGGGTGTATTATATTTCCAAAAGCATAGATTGCAGTCTGAACTCACTGGAATCAATTTGTTCATTTATAGCTAAAACAGGTGCATGTGTTGTTTAGGTGTGTTTATACTGTTTATAGATAAGTTCCCCACCAGTTGGAAGTCATTTGAACCAAGTGTCTAATTTGGTTCAAATGAATGTCAGATGATGAAACAAATGGAAAAGGTCACTGTAAAAGAAGGCAAGTTGTAAAAATGTTAAAATATGTTGCAATAAATGTTTCCTAAGAACTAAGTGCTGCTTTTTTCATATCAAATTAAAGACATCATTGTTTGTAGGGTGCCATAGTGGTATAGTGCCTCACAGACAGAAGGTCCTGGGTTCAAATCTACTGAACAGCTAAGAGTCTGTATGTTTGCAACACTCATATTTGGGAATATTCGACTATAGTTTATGTAACAATGAACTACCACATTTTTAGATGACGCGGCTCTGACGTATGTGTGCACAGGTGCTGTTTATTAGACGGTTCACCTCCACTTTGCAGCTGGTCACGCTGGCTTTGCCTTGTTTAAGCCTGTGGCAGTACTGCTGCATGTCCTGGATGGACTGGACGACGCTCTCCGAACACTGCCTCATCTCTCCAATTGTGTCGGCAGCGTCGATCAGGTCCCGGTACCTCTCCCCCACCATCTGCCTCAGCTCTTCCTTCTTCTGCTCGATCTCACCACGGACTTTGCGCTCTATTCGGCGGATCTCCTCGGTGCTGTAGCGCTCGAAGAGAACCGCTGGCTCCTTGATCTCC
>VUQI01060050.1:0-20070 GCA_015106735.1 Paratilapia polleni | reverse complement strand
TGGTGGAGGCAATGTTACAGCATGGGCATGTATGGCTGCCAGTGGAACCGGGTCACTAGTGTTTATTGATGATGTGAGTGCTGATAGAAGCAGCAGGATGAATTCTGAAGTGCACAGGGCTGTACTCTCTGCTTACATTCAGCCAAGTGCTGCAAAATGGATCAGACAGCCCTTCACAGTGCAAATGGATAATGACCCAAAGCAAACTGCAAAAGCAACCCAAGAGCTTCTCAAGGCAAAGAAATTGAATATTCTTCGATGGCCAAGTCAGTCACCTGAGCTCAACCCAGCAGAGCATGCTTTTCAGTTACTGAAGACAAAACTGAAGGCAGACAGACTCACAAACAAGCAGCAACTGTAGGTGGCTGCAGTAAAGGCCTGGCAGAGCATCTCAAGGGAGGAAACACAGCATTTGGTCCATGGGTTCTAGACTTCAGGCAGTCATTGACTGCAAAGTATTAAAAACAATCCTTATATTTAAAATTATGTTAGTTTGTCCAATTAATTTTGAGCCTCTGAAAAAGGGGGATTATGTATAAAAATGGCTATAACTGCTAAACACTTGATGCAGTTTTTTTTGTAAAAGCCCCTTGAAGTAAAGCTAAACGTCAATCACATCTTGATTGTTTGATTCAGTGTCCACTGTGGTGGTGTACAGAGGCTAAACTACAAAAATTGTGTCTTTGTCCTACAAATTTCCCAACAAATGTTCCAGCATGCTAGCATGGCACAGTGGAGCAGGATAGCGCTGCAGCTTCGTAACAAGAAGGTCTTGTGTTAGAATCCACTGGTCGTCTGAGGAAGACTGTCCTTTTACTTTTTCAACCAATTTGAGACAAAAAAGGAACGTCTTTTAATTGAGGAGACTATTTTTCATCTTTTAATTTGTAACCAAATCTTGATGTTTCATCAAACATCTGGCAAAATTGTCTCCAACGTCTTCTCACCATCTTATGAGTTTTTCCTCAGTGGGATCAAGGCAGTCGGCAACAAACATCACAAATGAGCTGTCATATATGTTTTATGAGAAAAAAGCATTGTGAATACAAAAGCAGACTCCTGTAAGTTTTACACCGGCTCCACAGGAGAGACGAGGTGGAACAATTCTCAAGGTCTTTTTTAAGCCTACAGTGGAACTTGGAAGTCATGTTTTTTAAAAGTATCACAAGTCATTAAAACTTTGTTGATACTATTAATATGCCATTTTATCTCTCTGCTATCTTTTCCTTTCAATCGTTTAGCAAAAGACGATCATATCCTGACAGAGGAAATTATAAGGTGATGGTCTTTGGCTGGTGGAAATTGTTCATTTTAGGGCAGTAATGAGAAGTTACAGTTTGAGCAGTTTGACTGACGTCTCTATTTGCTGCTTCAGATTTTATCATCATCAGCTGTCAAGCCTACATATTAATCTGTTTTATCACACATTCAGATTTCACAAATGATGGGCTAACTTTTTCTTTTTTTTTAATTGCAATGATTTTTTAAAAAGTTTTGGAACTTTTTGTCTTATATGTTTCCTTCTGTCACAAAGAAGCAGACGAAATACTGTTTCATCATTTCTTCCATCAACACATTGAAGTCTTTGACTGTTTTCTACTTTGATACATCGCTTTTCTTCTTCCTCTGTTTTATTTTTCCTGGTCTCTACTGTCAGTGCTGTTACTGCTGACACCTAAATGCCAAACTGATGCCTTTAGAAGTGATCTATACTAAGGGAAAAAGAAGGTTATCTTTAATTCCTTCTTTTGGGGAAAGATTACTTGAGAAATGTGTGTTTTAAGATGGCAAAGATTTAAATGAACATGCTTGTTTCAGTGAAGATCAAGAAGAAAACATTTGCAGTATATTTCCACCTATGATTAAAACAGGCAGGAGAAATTTGAACCACACAGAACAATTTTGGGCTTTTATTTTGGTGAAAAGTGAACATTGTTGGCCTCCTCTTTGGTCAGCCTTGAAGCAAAAATGTTCCCATCTGTTTGGCTCTCTGTTATCTTTGCCTCAAGCTTGTTGGAAGGTATCATTGCTCCTCTTTTCTGCACACACTCTCAAACACACACATGCATTCAAACTGTCCTTCCCTCGTTTTTTGTTTTTTTTTGCATTATCTCCCTTTTCAATGCCTTTTCTTTCTTACTCTGCCAGTTTGGGTTGTTTGTGGCAATGGCACACTGTTGTGCTTTGTGATGGACCCACTTCAGGCGCAGCTGTGCCTCACAAGGGTGCTTCGTCTTTCAATAGATATTGACAGGGCCTCTCTTTGAGTCCGTGAATCCCCGCCACTTACTGTATCTTTATTTTCCTCCGTTCTCTCCTTCTCAGCACACATCCTCCATTTGTGAATCCCTTTGTCTCCCTCCTTTTCACATCCTCTCTGCACTTCATCAATTTACTTCTCACCCTCTCTATTTTCTGTGTTTTCTTTTTTTTTTTGGTAGTACTCTCTCTTGGTGAGTTTCTGTGTCCTCAGATTGCACATGGAGAGGTCAACAAGATCCCTTCTCTAAAGTGTTTACAGCTCATACAGTGCAATATAACAGATTCATTCACCTCGACATCAAATTCTGCTTTAAAGTCACTGTTTGCGGATGTGAGATGACATTTTTAAGGACTAGTTTCATTTCCTATTGTAATGCAGTCATCGCTTTCCTTTTATTTTCAATTTGTCTGATAAATGTGTTGATTTTAAAATATCTAAAATCATAGATTATGGGTAGATAAAATTACAGTGATTCTAAGATTTTCACAGTTCTCCCAGTATGAAAGGGACACTCCAGCAATTTAATGTGTTTCATGAAGTTGTGGCAGTGCAGGCCAGGATATCCTGACAATGGGGCAAGCTTTAAAAAGTACAACAATATCTTTCTTGGAGTTGGCAAGTGCAATGAGTTATTTAGGGCAGAGTCAAAAGAAAACTCTTTGAAGAAGCATCAAAGATACAACCCTGTTTACAAAATGTTAATGAAGAAGTTAACTAATATTCCCGAGGTGCATTTTGCATGGGCTTAAAATGTGGTTGTGTGCTCTGTCCTTAACTATGGCTCAACTGTGAGTGAATTCACCACCTTTTAAATCAGTTTGAACTAGCTGCCCCTCTGATTGGCAGCTCTGATTGCCTTCTTCTCCACGGCAAAGGCAGTGGGGATTCATAGGTACTGTTGTATTTCAAGCCACACTCCCACTGACAAATAAACTGGACTTTGAGATTCGTGGAGTGTCCCTTTGAACTTAAGCTCAATTCTTCTGACAAATTAGTGGAAACCCTTTATGAGATCACTTGGAAGCTGACAAAAAATTGGAAGAAGTGAATTATATAGCAGGATGGTTGCAGTGCAGCAGTGTGTAAAAAATGTGAGGTAAGGATGTAAAAAAAAAACAAAACAAAAAACTTTAGCAGAAATAGTATTTGAAACAACAATGAGCAGTGCTTGAAGTTTCTTGTTGGGCTTTTTGACTTTTGAAGCTGTTCCAGCTGTCAGGCAAACCTGGTGGTTCAAGTATTCAAAACGCTCTTTCAGATACACTTTTTGTTCATCTGCTGCTGACAGCAGACGGGACTTTCAGGCCTGTGGGTGTTTTTAAAGATTTACTGTACCTATCTATGTTTTCTTTTTTTTTTCTTTTTGTACATTGAATGTTGAAAATGTTATATCTTATATAGAATGCATTAAGTCATATCAAACCTACTTTTTCTATACAATCAATAAATCTGCTGTTAAAAGATAGTATGAAGGTGTTTTAATGTGTGTTTGACTATTTTGTCTCAATCTCAAACAGTCCAGCTCAACTTCTGCAGACTTTATTTTCTCTCTCCTCTTCCGTCCTGTAGTTTTAAATGTCTTTATGGCTACAACAGTAGAGACATTTTGTCCTCTTGTTTTTTATTTGCTGCTTCTTTTCTGTTGTTTTTCTTTCTTTCTTTTTTTTTCAGGAAGCTGCTTGTTTGAAATTGTCAGCAAAACAGCTCTGCAGAGAAATAGGGAGGTTGTCCCGTCAGACAGAAGTTAGTAAATTGTCCGCTCAAAGTAAAAAGAAGCAAGTCAAGATAAAACTGGCATGTTTAATGGGCATGAAAAGGTGTTTTAATTTGAAATATTTTACACAATGCTTCTGCAGAGCTGGTGCAGATTACCAAAAAGACAGAGCAACATGTTGAGGGTGCGACACATCGCATCAGTTCCCTTTATTTCAGCCACTAAATTAGAGCTGCTCTTGTAGGAATTGTTAGATACTTTGGGAAATACACACACTGTTGTGTCTGCATAGTAATCATATGTGCAATGGTGCAATGGTAATGATGCACACAGCAGCAGCCTGAGTGTGTTGTATGTAAAATAAATGCCATAAGCATACAGTATAAAGTTCAAATCACTTTTAGTTTTCCATTGAAGGCGGGAAGGTAGACCTGCTGCCTGGATATAAAATGACAACAGACTTCATGCTACGTTACATTCTGAAAACAGTAAATCACAATTTTACACTTTGAGAGTGTAAATAATGTAGAAGATTGTTTGTATAAAAGCTACACATTCTTTCATGTGAAAAATGAACAAAGCTGCTTGTTACAGATTGTTGTTCCTGCTCTACAGTGTACATGCACAAATAACATTCCCCTAAATGAAACCCTGATTTCAAATATTGCCCTTGTCTACAACTACTGTACAGTCATATGTTATGCCATACACTCATACATTATATTTTAATTAGCATGGAAACTGAACTACAAGATTTATAGAACAGATGCAAAATTGTTTATTGCTCTGTTCTGCCGTTTCCTTGTCTAAATTGCATCACAGTTATGTATGCATTTTACCATTGCATCAACTGGTGACAGGTCAATTATCATTTCTTATCATCCAATAATCACATTGGCTTTGTTATGCTGCTTAAAATACCTCCTTTATCCTCCTAAGGTCTACAATAGTCCACTAATCTCGCTCTCAAAAAACATCAATCGCAAAAGCAAGGTCACTTGTCATGGGTCAAATTTATATTTTTGTGTTCCTGTTATATTTGTTTGATTAGAGATTCTTCTGTAAAGGTACAGATATTAGGAACAGGGGTTGGAGTGTTTGTTGTCCCATTAAAGCTAAATTACTTTGGTTTTTTAATTGTTTTTCAAATGCTAAAATTTTCAGCTTGAGTCTTATCTGTTCTTTGTTTTGGTTTTTTTTTACATAGTTTCAGGCTTGTTTGTTACATTGAAATGTTGGATTACATATCCTTGTCCTGTTCCTGAGGTACAGTACTATGCAAAAGGCTTGAGCCACACCTCATTTCTTTATTTTTTGCTTCCACGGAGCCAGACTTTCTTGTAATTTTTTAAAGTCTTGAGTCTTGAGCAATAGTTCTCCAGGCTTTCTGAAGGTTTTTTCAAAGTTTTTCTTTGGACATTGGCTGCTTTTTCACTTATTTTCAGTCCAGTCCTTGTACCTGACCATTTTAAGAGGAAGGTTTTTTGTTTGTTAAGCCACTTAACACTGACCTATGAATCATCCAAGCATAAAAAAGACACCTACCTCAAGGGCTGAACTAGTGTTGTGTCTACACATAACAAACAACTGAGCAAAGAACCAATTTTAAATTGTAACTTTAGGCACTTTGTTACAAGCAGCCTGTCACAAAAACATATAATTTGTTCCCATTTCTTTAGTTGAAGCTATGAAAAATTCCAAAGATAACAGTTTGACAGGAATAAAATAATATTTTTACACCAACAAGATGATTCCCAAAGAGCTGTTAGCTGAAAACTTAGCCTGGCATGGTGTGCAGTGTGTCCTTAAAAATTCTGAGGAAACTGGACAAGTGGAGGACAAAAGAAGAAGGACTAAATACTATACAGCAGATGAACAGTATCTGAAAGTCATGTCCTTAAGAAACAGGAAAAAGTCCAGCAAAGCGTCTGATTGGCAACAGCTTAACAGCATGACAATGATCCCAAACACAATGACTTTCAAGATCGTTAGAATTGTACAAACTCTGTTTTTGCCTTTAATACTGTATTTCCATGTATGTTTGCATGTTTCAATAAATCACTGCGCCTATTTCTCATTTTCCAAACAAAATATAAAGAAATGGGAGGGGGGTGGCTCAAGACTTTTGCAGAGTACTGTACAGTACAGTAGTGTACGTCTTCTTCAAAAAAAATCTGTATTTTAAGAAAACTAGACCTCTGCTGACATAGAGAATCATTTTTGCTGGGTGGACAGCTGTTCAGGTTTACAGTTTTTGAGACGGGAACAGGTGGCGAGGCGGTTTCCCTCCCAGTAACCAGCATCCTGGCCGTCGTGACAACGACACTTGGTGCAGGAGTCAACCCAGATGGGCTCTCCTGCAGGAATCACTTGACTGCGTGATGCATCAACATAGCAGTTAGGACCTGGAGGGAGAAGAGAAGAAGAGGTAATTGCAGCTTAACAGACACTACACAAAGGCAGTCAAGTGGACGGCATTGTGTAAACACACTCATCCCTGAATGCAAAGGAAAGAAATGTGTCCTAATCCAATTATCATCAACAAAACAAGATCATACTAGAGTGGTGCTAAATGACTACATTTGAAAATGATGCTCATGTTATAAAAAAGATACATTTCTCTTGGTTGTCTCTCTCGGATGCCCTCCGTGAGTGCTTTTTTAAACTTACTTTCTACTTTTATTAAACTGTTTTTTAACATACCCTCCTTGCATTCAGGGCAGCATTTCCCAGGCTGATAGACAGGGTTGACACATGGTGGAGGAGCACAATCTGCCACAAGACAGCGGGCAATGCCATCACTGTCACAAGTGCACTGCTCACATTCTGATGGCTGGAAAAAACAAACACACACACAGACACACTGAGACTCAGTGTGGACCATTTTCTAATCTCCTCATGATGCAAATGGGGGTTAGTCACTGCTAGCAAGCAGGCAAATTATGTATATGTATCCTTTTCCAAGCTTCTGTGTACTAATCCCTCCTCATGCCAAATCAAAAGGGGGCGCCATTTACCTCCAATTTCCTACTGCATACTCATTACATACATTCATCAGTTCATCAAAGCTCCTTTGGTTCTAACACATACATATAGGAGTACTGTGTCCTGGATTTAATTTAAAAAAGTAATAGTGTGCATTTACAGCTTGAATGACAGGGAACAATAGCTGCAGAAGTAGGTGGAACCTGCATGAAACAGACCAAGAGACCCAAAGTTTATACATCAACAGTGATGGGCTAGTGCTCTTCTTTCTTACAATAATATCTCTGTAATAGGCATGTATTTATAATAAAGTTAAGCTTTAGACTTTCTATTCGGTTTGATTAACAACGTTCATGTTATTCTTTCTTACAGTGTATGGCATTCTCATAATATTCCTGTAGATTAATTATTCCTGTATTGCATTTACAGTTTATATAATTAGTTTATAGCTTTGAACTGACGTCTAAAATATTCATTTAAATAATGCTATTGATATGGGAGCATTAAGCTGCTTCATTTTGAGATGGTGCTGACATGTTGACTTGTAGTCCATTTTATAAACAAAACTAACCTGTGCTCTGTGGTACATCCCAACTTTTTTTGACTTTAAAGAGAAACAGTGCGCACCTGTGACCTATTTCTTTAAAGCCTGACGATGCACAGGTTTCAGTTATTCAGTTAAAAAGTAACCAATGTAAAAAAAAAAAAAGAAGAAAAAAAAGCATAAAATGAACTCAATTTTATCTAAGAGAAACATGTTTTTGTTTATTTAATGTCCATTTAACCATCTGGTGGAAAATTTTAGGGGGATATTATGTTTGTATTTTCATTCCACATTCGAAACGACAGTGAGAAATGGGCACATTTTAGGCCTTTTAAGAGTGTAAGTCCGTCTGTGCTACCATACCACACCATGTGCCATTGGCTTACCTGGAAGTTCTGCCCTAGCTCATACACCACCCCTCGGTACTCACACCCGATTTTCTCGCACCTGGGGCAGCAGTCGGTAGGGTAGTGGCTAACATGGATGCATGCAGCCGGGAGAGAGGTGCACTCGGTGCGGGCACACGCCGAGCCCTCAGGAGTGCACTCACACTGGGTGCAGTGATCAGAGTCCAGGAAATACCATTCTCCGACATAGTATATGCTGCCATTGGCCTCGCAGGTGCTGTCCTGCTGTCCTGCTACCGAGAAGCCAAAACCGGCCTGTGCGCAAAGTACAAGTGCCAAAACGACCGCGCGTATTCTGCGCGCCAAGGAAAGGCTCTCGCTCAAAAGCATCGTGTAGCTGATTAATCCAAAGGAGTAAAAGTTCGTCAGTGAAATGTCCGCTGTAGTCCAGCTTGGGTGTGGTAGACAGATCAACCAAGTTTACAAAAAAAAACAAAAAACGTTTTCTTTGTTACATTGTTACAAAACTCAAAACTCCTTGATGTTCCCTCCGTACTCCTCCACAGCGGTCTGCAGGGTCTATGCGCTGTTTTCCAGGGAGTCCGGAAGGGAGTGGAGGTTGGGAGCATGAGGGGGAAAGTTTCACTGCTCTCATTAGAGTATCTGCTTGTCCTTAACTCAGCTGAAACCTGTCCCTCCCCTAGTTTAACATGCATGATTCCACACAAAAAAAAAGTTCTTGGTGGTCTCATGTGGTCCTCGAAACCTATTGCATCTTTAAATGTCTTTTATTTTATTTTATTTTATTCAGTTTTTCATTTTTTACACTATATGTTGAACTGGAAAGCATTGTGCTATTATGCCATGTTTTATTGCTTAATACACTATTTCATGAAAACTGGTTTAAAAACCGTAAAAAGTTTGCCTCAAAATAAGGTTAAAACGATTCTCTCCCCCCCCGGAAGGTGTACTTGTGCCATCATCTTTGATGCTGCATGGATCCTCTGAGTTCTCTCTCTCTTTCGCGTGTATCTGGTTATGATTTCTAGAAAAACGTAGGGTTAAGTCAAATCTCGCGATATCTCTCCATAGCAACTGGAATGTTTTCCTTAGATACCATAGTCTTGCAAGCTCAAAACATTAAGGTGAGTGTCTGTAGCAACAATTTAAAAGGATTTTTTTTTTTAATAACATCTGCCTTGTTACACAGGAGCAGTGTTATCGTTTACCGTCAGGGTTTAAAATTCGCTCTGTGACCCATTCGCTGTTGTGAAACGTTGGAGTTACATTCCACAGGTGGTACAGGTGGTGCAGCTAACCAGCCTCATTAGTGTTTAAACGAGCTACTGCTTTCTACTAGTGTCGGTAAAGGTTATTAAGTCAGCAGGCCTGTTTGGTTTGAAACCTGATAAAAGGAAAGAAAAATACACCATAGCATTGCAAACGTTAAACAGATAATGAGAATGATTTTTATTTTCGTCATTATTCACGAAAATGACAGCAACAAGCATCGCCCATAAAAATGAGTAAATAAAAGCAAATATTTGCCCAAAAAAGGTGCAGCCTGAAGCTTATCTTTATTTCACATAGCATGTTGTAAATGGCAACATTTTTGTGAATAGATTTCACCATGATGTAATGGAGTTCAGGACTTCTCTCTAAATGTGATGGAGTAAAAATATAAAGTATGACATCTCAGGGTCCCTCAGGGTTGTCATTGAGGTCATAGATAAAGCAGTAGTGGACTATTATTTGCTTTACCTCTCCTAATTATAGTGTATGTTGTTATGTTTATATGTTTCTATAGTAATTTGTATTCCTTCACCCTTAGTTAACCATTCGCATGCAGTCACCTGTTGGAAACCAGGTCTGGTACCCTGGCCAGTCCCTCTGGAGCCTGGTTGCTGAACATGTTTCTGAGTCAGAGCTGCCAAAGATCTATACAGCACTGGGCCATTCCCTGGTAGACATGTACACAGGCGTGCACACTGTGGTGAGAGGTGTTTTATAACTTCAGTGTTTGATGTTTTCTGTCTGCATACAGTACCACAGCACCTGTTTTGTAAGCTGGAACATTCCTCTTCACAGTCAGCAGATCGTTTCATCATTCATACGGTTTTAGTTCTTCAAGGAATTCAGGCTGGGTCTGTTTCTAGTAGGATTTAACAAATATACTACCACAGCATCTGCAAGAATTTCCTTTTGGGCAGAGCAAATCAAAAAATTGCTCAGCTAAGCATTCCTAGCCAAACAATTTAAGAACCCTGGTTTAAGGCTGTGCAAGTAGGTTAGTTTGGCTGCATGTATTCATTAATTACCATTCCCAGACTCCATAATAAAAGTGAAATGTGGGTTGGGTGGCACTGCGCCACAATGAAATCCAAAATCGGAGCCAGACAGACTTCAATATTTATTCCAGACCAGCTAAATTCTCAGACCGACTGGGACTTGAAATGGCTCACAACTCAGTAAACAAGGCCATTGAAAATCAAGACTGAGGTGACTGTTCATTTCAAGAGGAAGTTGTTTAAGAAAAGTGTAAGTGAAACATCAAAAAAAAAAACATACTGACTTCTTGACACTCATTAATAAAAATCTATGAAGAACAAAAAATATAATTGTATATTTATTCAAATTTAAATAAGTTATTCCATCTTACGTACTGTGGCTTGATGCGATACTAATATGGAACAAATCGCGGCTGTAGTAAAACATATTTCAATTGTCTGTTGCTAATTTCTTTCTCAAGAAATTAATTAATTGTTTTGTTATTGAAATGTAAATATAAGTGCAAGTGGCTCTGTGGTGTAGTGGTGCCTTACATGTGTAAGATGCCCGATTCGAGACCGCGAGTGTACTCCTAGAGGCGGTCCCAAACCCGGATAAATGGGAGGGTTGTGTCAGGAAGAGCATCTGGTGTAAAATCAACATGTGGATCCATCCTCAGTGGTGACCCCTTGGGAAATAAGGGAGCAACCAAAAGTACCTTCCTTAAAAAAAAGTGCAAAGTCAGGCAACCATATGTCTTGTTTTTGTTTTAGTTTTTTTCAAAAACCTGAAGATTTTTAACTTACAGTAATAAAAGCCAAACATAACTTGAGTGATTTAAAATCAATTGCCAAAATTGTTGCTAATGAATATATGACCAGTTGACTAAATCAGTAAATGAAAGTCGAAACACTACAGTGCATAAAAAAAATCCTTAAATGATTGACCTCAGACAGAAGCTCATACTTGCACAGTTAAGATCAAGTTCACACAGTCACAAAAATCTTCTTCTCATCACCTTCTGTAGAATATGAACTTCTGTTTTCTTTTCCGCTGTCCTGCCTTCTTGCTCAGATACTGAGTGGTTTGTCCACTAATTCCAGAGTTGCCCATTTATTTCCGGGCCCCTCCAGTTGCTGGGGTGTCACTGGGCAAGACACTGAACCTAAAGTTGCTATTGATGGCAGGTGGTAGCTCTGCCACCACTGCTGTGTGTGAATGGATGAATGAGAAACACATTGCAAAGTGCTTTGTAGAGCCGCTGAGGTTAAAAGGCACTTTATAACTGCAGACCATTTACTCTTTACCAGCTTCTCTTTTCTGTTTGTTTAGCCCTAAAATCTTTCCACATGTTGATCAGCTCTCCTCTTCCTGCAGTGCCCCAACAGCCCAGTCACTGCTTGCCACAAAAAACCCCAAACAAACACCTGGACATAGTTTAACTCAGCCCTTGAGCCATGCCATTCAGATGCTGCCTACATACAATATTTGTAGTAGTTTCCATGTGAAAACCACATTTGACAACTGTACAGCAAGTGCTTCTCTGCTTGTAAAAGCATGCAAGGCACTCTTTCTCACTGCTGCAGAATAATTCAGCTCATATGCAGACATACAGTCACACACACACACACACACACACACACACACTGTATACACACAGAAAGAAGCTCAGTAAGCTGAGTCACTCAGGGGGTCGGTGTAACAGGGTTAAAGAGGCTAATCCTCAACTGTTGATAAGACTGTTAGCAACATATAATTTGACTCGACTGTGTGTATGTGTGCGTCAGCTTATGATTGTGTGCGTGTGCACGTGTGTGTGTGTGTGTGTGTGTGTGACTTTCAGTATTGCTCTGATATTTCTTCATCTACAGTTCAGTGTGGCTAACTTAACGTAAATCCTCCAGGTGGAAAAAGAGACTTGGGGCTAAGAGCTTTAAGAATTTTTCAGGGTAAAAAAACGAAGCACAGAGCGCCTTATCCGACTGCCACACAAGTGCATGCAGGTTTTGATTCAGTCTTTACATTTGCTGTAGGATGGATCACTTCCCCTTTTCTCTCCTTGTCTCCCTATGTCCTTGTCTTTATCGTTTCTGTCTATGTTTCTCTCGCAGCCACATAATGACTTCCATTCCTCAGTGAGCCACTGTGAAAAGTAATAGCAGATCTGCAGGTGTCTCCTCCATTCCTCAGTGCTGCCATTCCTCCCTCCATCAAGGCCCTCTTTGTCCAAGGCGGTTGGATCAGAGAAAAAATTAGACTCTCGTTTGTAGTCTCTCTGCAAGGCTGATCTCTCCCTCAACTCTCACTTTGTCTCTCTCTTTCTTTCTCTCTAAGCTGAATGAAATCCAGCCCCTTAAGTTAAATGTTTTCAAAAACCCAATTTAAATAGTTCAATATAATAGCTCCTCCTAACTGACATGTTTCAATAGTGTTCCCTTAAAATAGCTCTTGGATGAGATCAACAGTCTCACTGCTGAGGGAGGAGGGGAAAAAAATCCAGGAACAACTCATTAGCCAGTGAGCCATGAATCCTTTAACATAAACACCTCAACACCTAAAGGCACACAGAGGAAGCTAGTGTGTGTATGTATGCACCAAGATAGTGTGTAAATGCTGGTGTTGTGAGTGGACGTGCACACTCGCACACAAAGACCAGAAGTGGCGTGTTTAGTATCCTCCTTTGAAGCAAACTCTTTGACTGCAACTTGACAGAAATGATTGGCAACAGGTGCCGAGGTGCTAATGGTATCCAGACTTCACTGAGACACAAGCAGATTACAGATTACAAAGAATAAAAAAGTTCTTGGCCTCAAAACACACAGAGCTGTTAGGCTAATTTCCAAGCTAAAATACACAGTGCCCAGTGTGGTGTGAAAGCATTTTAGCATAGTGTGCTGTTTTTAGATTTATATAGATTTTTTTGTGTCCTTGTGCATTGAGAAGTTGTATTTTTTCCTGTTCCAAGAAGACTGTGTCAACTGTTCACAGCAGTTTACAGTAAACAAGGTCTTTTGCCATCAGTGACAGCCATGAAAATGTCTTCTCTTTGGAGTATTTGCACTGTCAGTGGAAATATTTATCTGTCTCCCAGTTTAACAGATTACTGGCCTTTTCAGTACAAAACCTTTGAATCACAGTAAAGGAAAAAACTTTACTGTTTTACTGTGTGTATCCTTGCATTAAGTAATTACTAGTAGATTACTTTTAAAGTAACTAACTGATTGTAATCTTTTTTAGTATTTGTTAACCATTTGGTTTCAGTTTTAGTAATGCTATGAATACAAACTCAATTAGAGTCCGACCGACGGGGCCGATATATATGGGCTGATATTACTGTAGCTATTTGCCAATATATCAGTACTGGCATTTATAAGAACCAATAAATGAAAATTGAAAAAGTAAAGAAGAGAGTGGAGAAACACCCTTCAACCATGTTTTGTTGATGTGGCATAGTTTGTCCACCAGAGGGCACGCTGCAACTTCCCTGTTGGCAGCAGGTGTTTGGAACATCACAAACACAACAACCAGCTGATCCGAGCGTAGTCGGGGAGAGTGTAAACAAGTAATTCATGACTTGTTGTGACAATAATTTCTTTTAAACTGCATTGTCATATTAACTTAGTAAGGACTCATAAATAGCTACACATAACAAATATTTCGTACGTCTGAAAGAAAAAAATATTGGCTGATATATCAGATTTTTAAATCAACAAATATCAGTATTGGTATCGGTCTTAGAAATCCTATAATAGTTGGGCTCTAAAGGCAATGCTGTTATTCTCTCATGAATCAAGTTTAATTGCTTTCTGTCTTCCTAAAAATAACTGCCTTTCATGACATCCTCAAATAGGAAGCATGTCAACAAAGACCCTGGAAGTCTGAAACATATGTCATGTGGACTGTCCACTAATCATATTGTGCTTTGCAAATATTTCGACATACTGATAGTCATACGGTACAGCGTCATGAGTAGTCAGCTGTGAATCAGTCTTCTGGAGTATGTACACAACACCACGCTTCAGACAAGTTCTTGCCAGTGGCAGAACAACATCTCCTGAGACTGATTTTTAGAAGGCTGCAATGTGTAACCTCTGCCTGTCCTCACTGTGGTGCCTTTTGTAGGCAGAGATGTGGCACAAGAGGTGGCAGGAGAGCCAGCGAGGTGGAAAGCATGGCAGCAGGGCAAGGAACCCATTCCCACGTCTGCAGGGCTCCCCTCTAGCTGACCCCCCAGCTGTCAAAGAGCTTTTGAGGGCTGAGGTCAAGATGTTACTGCAGACTCTCAGAGAGAGAGCCAGCAGGGAGGGGAGGTAGGTGTAACATCTCACACACTCAGATTGGATCTGCTGTACATGATTATTGAATTAGTTATGTTTTTTTTTTAATTCATCCATCCATGCTACTCCTGTTGATACTGTGGCCCTGAAATGGAGAATGGAAAATTGGAAAATGAATGGATGTATGGAAATTAATAGGAATTTTATTTAAATTAACATTTCATCAACATTGATAATATTGCCATATGACAATTTACAAAAACAAATAAAAAATTTGATAAAATTAAATCTCATTTCCAGACCAATAATACATTCGAGGAAAATATAGAAGGTAGTTCAGACCAAATTCTCTAAAACATTTTCTTAAGAAATTAAAATTTTTATTAGTCATTTATCTATCCTGGTTTTGTATACCTATTTAAGAGATTTTTTCCCAGACTTTTTTTGTTCTTCCTTTTTTTTCACCAGCCATTAGGTGGGATAATCAGATGAATTAAGACCATGGTCTCACACTTTTTACGTCATTTCCCTCTCCTGACAAAGAGTGCCATAAAATGCTATTTTGTGTTCCCAAGTCAGTTACAAATGGGATGGGAAAGCAGAAGGACAAAGCTTTTTGGAGACGGGATGTTGAAAACTGGTTTGGGAATTGAGGAACAATAGGACAATTATACGAGTGAGACACAGTGATAAATGGCTACAAAGACAAGATTTACAATCAGTGCCAGCTGTCTTGGATTACAGATATGTTTTACGTTAAATCGGAGCTAAATACTCCTCTGAAAATTGTGAAAAGTTAGTATAGAATTGCAATAACCTTGAAGAAATAGAATAAGACTGATTTATATCCAGTGAAGGACTCTCAGGGAGACAGCATTGAGGCTTAGTACTCTATATCTCCTTTATATGTCATCGGGGAGTTATAAGCTTCTCAAGAAGTAGTAATAAAACTTCCTAATTCATGCTTCTTCTTCTTCTTTTTTTTTTTTAAAGTTTTACAGCTAATCGTACAGCGCAGGTCAGAGATAAGCTTGTAGCAACTGGCAATTTAATCACAGGCATTAAAATACTCTGGAGAATGTCATAAAACCATTGGCAGGGTAATATTGGTTAGTAGCACTGCCCTGCATCTTCGCATTAAAACATAATGCCTTTGTGACGATGTGTGAGCGTGTGAGAGGCTATGTATGTCTAAGATAGGAACTATCCCAGCAACTAGCTGTTTGCAGCCAGGAATGTTTCCCCTTGACTACTCTGGTTTTGCTGAGGCCTTTTAGGAAGAGCACAACATAAGATGGATTGCTCTCCTGCTTTGTGACTTACCATTTATTGCCTGTCAATTTGTCCAGGGTGTTGTAGGCTGGAGGCAGCTCCTTATTCAGTGCTTCGGTGGGTCCTCAAAAAAGTCTTGAAAATCCAATAATCAGAAATTTAGGCTTTAAATTGGACTTGTTGATAGGATTAAGACGTTAGAGTTACTTTTGTTGCATTTACTCCACACATGGGTTGATCACATTGTATTAAAAGTATAAAATTAAACTTGGAACCAATAACCACTAATGCAGACTGTGAGAGATCTGGCATAGCCCTTTGTGGAACAAAATGCTCAAAATAACTTTGGGTATAAAAGGGATTAAAGTGTCATGGTAATTAAAAAAAATGTAAAGACACCTGAAAAGCCACCAGCAAAGGCCTGCCCTATTAACAACTGGAGCATCACCAAAGTTGGACCAATTGCCACCCAGTCTGCACTAACAGCATTAACAAAAAAGGTATTTAAATCACAGCAACATGAAATTATTAATTCTGGGACTCTGATTTTTCATATGTTGTACTTTATGTTGTCAGTATGGACGTGAACCAGATATTAAATCTGATATGTTGAAACTTGCAGAAACCCAGTTTATGTCCAGTTGGCACAAAACTGACATGCACATTACAGTAATTTGCAGGTATTTGGTTAGACAAATTAAAATTGGTGTACGATCTCCATATGGACAAAAGTATTGAGCCACCTACACACTGAACCTGCAGGAGCTTGTATAACATCTAGTTCTAAATCCAAAGGCATTAATATGGAGTTGATCCCCCCTTTGTGCCCATAACAGTTTCCACTTTTCTGGGAAGGCTTTCTACAAGATTTTGGATTGTGTCTGTGGGAATTTTTGCCCATTCATCCAGAAGAGCATTTGTGAGGTCAGACACTGATGTTGGCCGAGAGGGCCTGGCTCTCAGTCTCCATTCTAGTTCATTTCAAAAGGTGTTCAATGGGATTGAGGCTCTGTGCAGGCCAGTCAAGTTCTTGCACACCAAACTCATCCAACCATGGATGTTAGTTTATGCACTGGGGTACAGTCTGTCATGGTCCTGGGTTTTTGACCCAGTGTTTTTGAGTTTTGGACTATTTATTATTAAATATTCTCTGTTGTTTCTTAGTTTGCTTTTTCCAGAGTTTTATTACTTTTGCAGGTTGAGATTTATTATTTATAGTAATCTTGTATTTTGAGTTCAGTGGTTTTGCTGTCTAGTTTCTGTCCATGGTTTTAGTTATCCTGCCTCACTTGTGTCCTGTTGTCAAGTCTCCATCTCTATGTTTGGTGTTTTGTTATTTCCTGTTTTATTTTGATAGTCTTTTGTCCCTTGTTCTTTGTATTAGTTTTACTTCCCCTGTCTCATTATCACTGATTAGTTTCGCCTGTACCTTGGTTTCCCCAGCTGTGTCCTGTCCCCCTGATTAGCCCTCAGTGTATTTAAAGCCCTGTCTCTCCATTTGTCCTTTGTCAGTGTCTGTTTATGCTACCTGCATGTCTTGTACCAGTTTTGGATTTTGTTTCTTCTTCCTATGGAAGACTGGTTTACTTCAGTCTGTTTGAAACTCTGCATTTGAGCTCATATTCCTCAGATCCTGACACAGTTGTGTTGGAACAGAAAAGGGCCATCCCCAAACTGTTCCCACAAAGTTGGAAACAGAATTCTCTAAAGTGTCTTGGTAAGCTGAAGCATTAAGATTTCCCTTCACTGGAACTAAGGGCCAACACCAGCATTATCCCTCCTCCACCAATCTTTACAATTGTCACAATGCAGTCAGGCAGGTAATGTTCTCCTAGTATTTGCCAACCCAGACTCGTTCATCAGACTGCCAGATAGAGAAGCGTGATTTATCACTCCATAGAATGTTTCCTCTGCTCCTGGTGGCGTGCTTTACACCACTGCATCCGATTGGTGATGTAAGGCTTGCACGCAGTTGCTCGGCCATGGAAACCCATGCCACGAAGCTCCCTGCACACAGCTTTTGTGCTGATGTTAATGCCAGAGGAGGTTTGGCACTCTGCAGTTATTGAGTCAGCAGAGTGTTGGCGACTTTTACACACTACATGCCTCAGCACACATGGACCCCGCTCTGTAACTTTACGTGGGCTGACACTTCATGGCTGAGTTGCTGTCGTTCCTAAACGCTTCCACTTTGTAATAATACCATTTACAGTTTATTGTAGAATATCATGCAGTAGTGATGGCAAAATCGAAAGTGTTTCGGTACATACCGAAACCTATGTGTAACTTTTGATACAGCAAGGTCTGTATCAAGAGGAGGATGTCATGTAACTGTTCCATATCGCATTCCATTACGTCACCAATTGTTTTGAAACGTCACGGTTGTTTTGCCCCGCTTCAGAATTGAAATTCAGTGAAACACAAGTGAATACACAGTGATCTTGTTATCTTGTTTCCAAAATGAAATAATACATGAAATACTACAATTAGACAAAATGAAAATACATATATGCTTTACATGTGGACCCAACACGCCTTTATATTCCTTCATCTCTTCCAGCTGGCCAAAACATCTCTCTCCATTCCAGCCACATCAGTGCCTTGTGAGAGAATATTTTCCAAAGCAGGAGATACCTTCCATACAAATAATACTATAAACAACACAAAAAGTTACAAGAAACAAAAAGACACATGAAAACATTCCACTGTTTGAGTGTAATATTATAAAATCACACATTTATTTGACCACCAGATGTCGCTGTGGTGAGGTGATTCTAACGTTCCAAAAGATCGATTCTTTTTCCGAATCAATTGTTCCAAATGATTCGATCTCTCGAAAGTTCCATTTCTGCCATCACTATCATGCAGGGAAGAAATTTCACAAACTGACTTGTTGCAATGGTGGCATCCTATTACAGTACCACACTCGAATTCAGAGAGCTCTTTAGAAATGCCCATTCTTTCACAAATGTTTGTAAAGGCAGACTGCATGGCTAGGTGTTTGACTTTATACACCTGTGGCAATGGGACTGAAAACACCTGAATTTAAAGATTAAGAGGTGTAGCCCAGTGCTTTTGTCCATATATTGTCCATCCAATAGTTTGTGAAACAATTTATTTAAAACCACACGACAAACAAAGGGAAAAGTGAGGGGATGACTTTAGAATTCATCCTGTGAGGACAATAGATGTTTGTACAATATCTTATAGAAATCCATCCATTAGTTGTTGACATATTTCAGTCTGGATCAAAGTTAACTAACAGACCAGCACTGCCCTCCATAGCATAGCTATGTTTTTAATTTAAGACTTCCCACTGCACATTCTCTTATAGAGTCTAGTTCATGCATCAAAAGAAATATAAAATGTTACACTGGTGTGTGTTACGACAGCTCAGTTGTCAGGGATTTATTTTGAAGTAATCTTAAAGGGATTTTTTTTTAACAGATGGCAGCAAGGCCTGATGTCTAAGCTGACAATCCAATATCCATAAGGCTACAGGTCTGATGCCCAGAACAGCACAGTGTCTTATTAACGTGTCACTGAGCGAGACACAAACCGAAGCCTCACTTGCTTGCACATCACAAGCCACTCTTGTAAAGTGCTGTGGTTTGGATGTAAATGGATTATAAAAAGTACCATTCAGACTGAGAAATGAAGCCTGCTGTTATTGGCTGTGTGGGAACAGTGCCAAAAAAAAGTATTGGTGCCACACAGACTCTGCCAGCACAAATCGCCTTTTCTCTTTGAAGTTGGCTTCAGTGTAGTTGTTGACCTTGATGCATGGTGCTTTGTGTATGCGTGTGGTTCAGGTCTTTGATCGTTAAATTAGGCTAAGTCCCAAGTGCGTATCAGCTGAATGGCTTTCAGGAATAAGCCTAACACACTTGTCCCTGAAAACACTTTCATTATAATGCTCAACAACCATCTGTTTAAATTAATATGCTTTGTTTGTTGAGAAACTGTTGTATCAAGATATAGACCTCTCATACTCTTCACCACAAACTAATATTTGTTTGTGTGTGTTTGTGTGCATGTTACTTTTTAAAAAATTTTATTTAATAGACATTTTTAGTTAAGACCACTTTGTCTGACACAACTGATTTCAACAATAATTAGTTGCTGACACAGCTGGTGCTACATTTTTTTTGTGTTTGAATCATTTGTAGGAGGGTGTGTGTGTGTGTGTGCCTTGCAAAGTTGACTGATTTATCTTATTGGCTTCTTCCTGTGTGGTCCTGATGTTCCAACCATTCAACCCCTTTCAGACTCACAAACACAAACAGAGGCGCACACACAGAGCTGCATATCATTGTGTGAGTGGCATAAAAGCATGCATTTTCCATCATGCAGCGACTGTGAAATTAAGCAGAATGGACCCGACAGAGAGTCACCCCACC
>VUQI01060048.1:49044-61966 GCA_015106735.1 Paratilapia polleni | reverse complement strand
GAGTATTTTCCTGGGTATCAGTATCGAGTGTGAAATTCTAGTATCGTGACAACCCTAATATCATGGTAGCTACATGTCTTAGGCCATCTATGCCACACACTCGCTGAGATTTCACCAAACTATTAGCTGTGATATTCTCACATCAGCACAAAACAGCACAATCAGACATTATATTTGTGCTAGAGAGTTGATTAAGGACTGTTTAATGTCTAATCTGAAAAGAGTGGACATTCGTATTCTCACATGCACCTTCGTCAAGTAATGCCCACAAAAGTTCAGGGCTGTAGTGCATTTGTGAAAACCTGAAATTGAAAATAAGCATACAAGATAGTTTTAGCTATTTAGTGCATCCACAAAACAAATGAATACCTCAGCCTTTAAGAATTACATTTGTGTATTTACCTTCTTGCAGAGTCTTTCACTTGTTAAATATGAAGCTACAACCAGGTGCCAATTAGCAAAGCTTAACATAACATCTTAAATCAGAAACAGAAATGGGGAAACAGATAGACTGGCTCTGCCTCCAAAAATGTCAAGTTATCATTACAACTACAACTGAGCTGAACAAGATATTAGAAAAATTTTTTAAAACAGTAGTATGTAGAATACCAAACAACATTAACATTAGGGCTATAACTGAAGCATAATCAGGAATCCCAGATTTACTCCCAAAGCTGGACAACAGGTATTATGGAAAAAGAGGAATTTGTATTAGGCTCAAGTTGCATAGCCAAGTGAGGGATCTGGGGTGAAAACGGGTGTTAAGACAAGAACATTAAACTAAAGGAGACTGATTGAGAGAGTTCAGTGATGAAGCATAGAGTGACAGATGATCACCAAAGAGGACCATGGAGTTGGATTAGAAGCCCACGGTGAGACATTTATGTACTGAAACATCTTTGTATGATGATGAGTGTTGGTAGTGGAGGTTGCATGTGCATTGGAAGACTCTCGGTGGATGGTGGGCTTTGATATCTACAGTGACAGCAGTTCATGCAAGGCTAAAGGCCTGCATTAAAACAACACACAAAGCTTCATTGGTGTCAGCATGCTGCTTCAAGTGTTAGGGAGACACTGAAAAACCTGCAACACTACAAAGTTGTTACACCGGCAACATTTATCTTTCCCCCGTGACAATCATGAGTTTAACATTAGAAATTCACATCGCTGCTGCACTCTATTGACATTACAAAATCATCCCCATGGAATTATTTTGTATGAGATTGGCCAACATTAGGCTTGGTTCGTTGAGGTTGTGTTCCGTTGAAGCAAAAGTTGAGTCAGGTTCGATTTGTTTTGCCAGACGACCTTTGTTTATTTGTTGGAACTTTCTGAACTGACACACCCGTAGCACGGATGGACTGACAGTATTCAAAGGAACAAGAGAGCAGGACACGAGCCAGTCCAAATTCAGTCTAAACATATCTTGATTCCAAAATTTAAGTAAGCCAGATACAAAAGAAATCAGCTACCTTCCAAACTTCAGTCGTGGAAAGTTTATTTACTTAAGCGCTGTTATTTGTACTTCCACTTCATCTGTTTCTCAATTCTAGTTTTGGCTTTATGACATTTACAGAAAATAGTGGGGCCCCGTGTCATGTATCACACATAAGAACTGTTAGTGATTCCACAAAAGTAAGTGATCTCCACATCTACACTTCTCTGACAGTTTCATTCATTCATTTCATTATTTAACAATGTAAAATAAATAAATAAATCCCCAGATTGGAATCTCTGGTAAAACAGTAAACAATAGCTCCACCACTACCACTTATAAGCACAAAAAGAATCAGTGTTAATGCTAATAACTTGCTAACTGTCTGTCACATTTTTCTTCATAATGAGTACTTCTACTTAAGTAGCAGATCAAATTGGTAATTTTACTTATGTAAAGCATATGAGTATTTCTTCCACCTCTGCCTAAAGCACTTTGCAACCAGGCGAAAGAATCAGGCGTCAAACTCTCTGAACTTCACGATCTGCTGAAACCTGGCAGCAAGAACCCAGGAGATGCTTCCAGGATTTTAAAGCACTCCAGAGGCTGATCTAAGCCTGAGTGTATCTTGCTGTGTGTTAGATCTCAGGAGACCACGAGAGGGCCCGTCCATCACAGTCAGAGAGTTTACTGAGAGCTGACATAAGGGCAACATTTCACTCTGACAGTCCAGGACAAATGCCAGCTTTTACTGGACTGCTTCAGGTAGCCACAGCACAACTATTGTTAAAATATGGCGGGAAGGCTGGTGTTCTTTACCAAGAAAAAATTTTCAATTTGATGCCGATGGTCTCTTACAGTTTGTTTACATCAGCTTGGCGTGCAGAAAGGCTAATTTATGAGGCTAGTAAACTGTTGTCATTATTTCATGCATGGCAGTGTGAGTAACACAGTCTTTAGAAAATGCCAGCACTTGAACTGTCAAGTCAAAACACATTGTGCACACTTCTGATTGAACAGGTATATTTGCATCTTGTAGTTTTGTTGCTTGCTTGTAATTATTCTGACATTATATTTTAATATCAGTAATGCAAAGTTATTATGCGCTGTCCATCCCACTTAATCTGAAATCAAGACGGCTGTTTTGTCCAGGATTTAAAATGGCAGGAAATTAAAAGCAAAAGACAGACTTCCAGGGCTTCTGAGTCACTCAGACATGCCTGCTGGCCCTAAAAGAAGGCATGAGATTAGCTGGCTTTGTCATTGCTACTGTTTACAGACTATCAGAAAATTTAGATTTCTGAATTTAGAATTAGACCTCTCTACTTTTAAGATTAGGCTTAAAACGTTCCTTTTTGATAGCGCTTATAGTTAGGGCTGGATCAGGTAACCCTGAACCATCCCTTAGTTAAGCTGCACTGAGCACTTCCTTTTCCTCACTTCCTTTCACTCTCCATGTGTTTATACACCACTTGCATTTAATCATTAGTTATTATTAAACTCTGTCTCTCTCCCATAGTGTGTCTTTTGTCCTGTCTCCCTCTGCTCGCTTCCGTTTCCCCTCATCTCCAACCGGTCGTTGGTAGATGGCTGCCCCTCCCTGAGCCTGGTTCTGCCGGAGGTTTCTTCCTGTTAAAAGGGAGTTTTTCCTTCCCACTGTTGCCAATTGCTTGCTCATAGGGGGTTGTCTGACTTTTGGGGTTTTCTGTCTAATATTGTAGGGTCTTTACCCTAAAATATAAAGCGCCCTGAGGCAACTGCTGTTGTGATTTGACGCTATATAAATAAAATTGAATTGAATTGAATTGCATGTAGAAATTACATTAAAGTTCACTCTCTAATGGGGTGAAAAGGTGTCAGGACCTTTTACACATCTCCATGTTCCTGCTGCTTCTGAGTTTGAGTTCTCAAGTGATAGGCATTTTTTTTCTAATGATGTTGTCAACATTGCACTCACACAATTAGATGCTCTTTATATACCAGAGCACAAGCTTCAAGCCTGTGTCAGTAATTTCACTATCAGCGGCAATGATAATGATGAGTACTCGATCAGTGAGTCACAATTTTAGTGAAGCATTGCACGGCCATGTGTCACCAAGTATACAAAGATTTGTTTGGATGTCTGGGATGTAGAGGTAGTCTGGTCTGAGTTCACTTGCTTGTCCATGAGTGTCTGTTTATGCAGCATAAACTATCTGTTACATCCTGTTGATGATCTTAGCATTCTTCTTTTGAACAGTGGCATGCTTTCATATTCATTCATTTTGAGTCACGGGCTTGTAATCCAACGGACAATATGTTGAGTCACTAGGCGTGGGCCACTATCTAGAATTATTCTTATATTTCAGTCCATGGTGACAAATTTCAGTTTCTTGTATTATGTGACCAGTTCTCCAAAATCAAAACATATTAATTCACTCTCATATGTGACAAAATCCTCATGCTGCAAAAAGTGGAACCAGAAAATATTTAGAAATGACTTTAAATGATTTGGTTGTTTGAGTTGTATGAGACTGCAAACATAATGGTGTCAAATCTGACAACCTGGGGCGCGTGGAAGGAAAATACAAGCTTACAAGACCTCTGTCGCCTGCTCCTCCTTCCTCTCTGCCTGAGGCTACATGTGCTAGCACAAGCATAGCACACCAGAAACTGAGACTAAACTGTTGGTGGTCAAGTTGTATGTGGGTAGATGCTTGAGTTTTGGGAACAAACAAACAAACAAACAAACAAACAAACAAACAAAATCCAACAGCATGCCTGTCTTCTCAAATAGTCACTTTTGCATACTAAATAACCCCCCCCCCAAATATTGTCCATTATTGCTTCTGCGGACAGAGCTGCATTTTTCAATTATTGACACCCCCCACTCTCATTCAGACATATTAGCAGAAGCCTGGCAGGTACATATATGTGGGGGTTTAAGGGTTTAATATTTCGTATAGAGACTGTATATGGGTTGTTGTTACTGTTTGTGCCAGGAATACTAGTCTCTGTCTGAGCCCCTTTATGTCTGCTGGGTTTGCACAGACTGGGACTACTGGGGGTGACCACCATGTTGGACTCCTACCTCCCAGTGTGCGTGTCTGTAATACAGAATGCCTGCGACTAAACCGCATTTGATTTTTATACGCTTGCGGCTAACAGAAGCCAGATGTAGCTGCCTATAGGGAGCTTAACATCGAAACAGCCATTTATTTCTCTTTTTTCACTCTTCATAATGAGAGGTTCGTGCATGCTTACATATACGCTTGATTGTGAAGACAGCTAATAAGCCACAACAGCATTTGCAATAGTTCTATTCTTAAGTAACAGAGCTGGTATAGCTTTTCCTATTTTGTATCAGCACCAAAGATGGGATGCATTTCATTTAGAAGACAGGGTGTGAGTGCGACCAGAGAGATATGATTTCATCATGTGAAGATGAATGAGGGTTCAGGGTGTCAGAGGACTCGCAGTCCTCTGGACACTCAACCTGGCCCTGAGCTTCATGAAGATTCATAAAGCCCTAGTGAGAGGTGAAGCAAGAACTGAACACACACACACACACACACACACACACACAAAAACTCATAGGGAAATTACCATGCAGTTAGATGATCCTTTATTTTTCTATAAAATACTCAGCATTCATCAGCTCAGCAGGAATAGGCATTCGCTTGAATCATGAACAGGAAATTCAAAGTATGCACCGCAGCTTTCATGCTGTTGTCTTTTGAACATATACTTAGATTAGCACAAAAAAAGAGTGCACAAAGCAAAAGAGCAGGGATTGGGAAAGAAGGGAGAGTGTTAATTGAAAGCGAATGTGTCTGTTCTGGCTGCTGGTCAGAGATGGGCTGGGGTCCCAGTTGGCTTCCACTTCAAAGGCCCTACCCGCCAGTCTCGAGCGCACCTGCAGCCGGTTAAACCCTGCTCTCATCACTCAGGGCGTGGAGGGACCTCTCCTACAACTCAGAGCCCTAGCCACATATCCCTTTGCCAAAGGGCCATAATGGCCCATACTCAAGAATTCAACCTAAAATGCCAGGTAACCCGCACAACTTTCAATACAGAAATGAAAAACAATCACACTTTGTGATTGATCATAGAAAATTCACAAAGAAAGGCTCCATGCCATCTTCATCACAGGTCACACAGAGCTCATTTAAGGGTTTAATGGACCCACAAATATACACAACTTACTCACAGAGAGAGACATTAAGGTGTTCTGTTCTTGTTCTATGTTTATTTATTAATTTTATAGCCATAAAACCTGTATGTGGGAAATTTACAATTGAAATATGTATTTATTTGCTGTCCAGAAATATCCAAACTGTGACTTTTGTCAGTATGAATATAAGCATACCTCACATTCAAGAAAAAGAAGAAGAAAACTCACACGAGCTTGCATGCAAAAGCTCAGGGTGGCTCACAGATGGGAAAACTCTTCACAAATATTACATAATATATGTATATAATATGTACACATACACACTACATTAAGAATGTTGAAGTGTGATCGACAACTGCACGTACTGTGTACGCGTGTGATTTGGGGCATGAAATTCTCACTGAATTTTTTATGCAGATTATTTTTTTTTCAGTCTGAATCTACCTCAGCTTAATTTAATTCCAGGTCTGAGCAGATTAAACTGTTCCTAATTCATCATGGAATCTGCTGGAATGACCTCGAAAAGTACAACTGATGGAGTATACACTAACTGTAGCTTACAGCTTTCTATACCATAAAAGACAGAAGTTTGAAAGTAAGGTAACATTTATGAGACTAAAACACCAAGGAGGTTTAGCTAAACTAATCTGGATCAAAGTTACTTGTATGTGCTATATACAGTAATTATGGCAGAAACATGCACATGATTATTAAACCTTCATTCATGTTTTGGCTCTTTGACCGTGGAATATCAAGAAGGGAAGAAATTTCACAAACTGACTTGCTGCAATGGTGGCATCCTATTACAGTACCACGCTCTGATTCAGTGAGCTCATTAGAATGACCCATTCGTTCTCAATTGTTTGTAAAGGCAGACTGCATTGAGGTGCTTGATTTTATACATGTGTTTGCAATGGGACTGAAAACACCTGAATTTACAGACAGAGATGTGGCCCAATACTTTTGATCCATGCAGTATCATTGTTTTATGAAGTTGTTACGGTAAATAGCAGACACAGAACAATATTAATATTTTTCTGCTCACCTTGTGAATTTACTCTAGGTCTAATATCACCCTCCTTTTAGCTCTGTTTTTATTTTTTACCAAAGTCTGAGGGAAATATCTGGCATCTTACTCACTATTAACCAATGAATAGCTCTTTTTTTAGTCTTAACAAGAACTCAAAATGATATACACTTCAATCCACATCGACCCATTCAGACAAATCATACAGCACTTTTTTATACTATACATAGAGCACTTTTCCTAATACATGCACAATCACACAGCAATGGATATGACAAAGGCAGCTTTTGGGGCTCAGTATCTCATCCAGTATCTTGCCCAAAGACAACTCCATATGCAGATATGCAGGCTGGGGATTGTATCATCCTAGTGGATGACTTGCTCTGTCTCCTTTTGTTTGCTCATGCAGAGTACAGTAGGTTTATCAGAGCTTTCTTGCTGATATCTGCCTCTTGCTGCTGGATAAAGGTTGATCAGAGAGGTCTGAGTGATTCCTTTAAGGACAAACCCCAAAATAAAGCAATTTAGTAAATGACAACCAGAGTCCTTTGCCACTGAGCTATCCTGAGTTTCAGGATATGGCTGCTTGCATATCTGACACTATCAACTTTAAGGGGTAAAGATAATATGAAGTTTTAAGGGCTGTAATGATATGAGATCATGATTATCATGGTAAAAAGAAAAAAATTCACAATACCGATATTATTGAGATATCTATAGAAAATCTGAAAAAAGGATAAGAACAATAATGTCTACAGTCAATTTCATCTGCAACTTTGTTGTCTCTTTTGGCAATATAATAAAAATGGAAGTGCATGAAAGTGATGAGAGAGTCTCCTATAACTGTACAAAGTGTACAAAATGAATAATTACAGATTCTTTTTTTCTTTATTATCATATTTCCGTTATTGAGGAAATATCAATATTTTAGGATGAAAAACAGTTACCTGTTGTCATGATGCCACTAATAGAAATATTTTAAGAAAAATAGAAAGGAATATTAAGAAAGTGTTATTGCAGAAACCAGCAGAGCCTTTAAAATTTATTTAATCAAGTGACACAATTTTGAGGAAATAATCAGCCACTTACTGAAAATGGCTCATTTTTAGCTGTTATTTGCATATCCACACAGTCATGCACAAGCACACAATTGTGCATAAATCTCATTCCAGGAATTGTTCATTCCCTGTTTTGTTTTTTTTACCCTGCATGGGAGATTTCTCTAACTTTCTGTTGCAACTTTCAGTTGTACAGGGAAAAACACAAGCTGCTACCATTCTTCTTTTAGTAAAAATATTCACTGTATCAGTGTTCAGTTCACTGATTCACTGTTCATTATGCTACCTCAGCTAACCACCATGTGACCAGCTGCCCATGACCTGCAGTGTACGTCACACAGACAGTTTCTCACTAAAACAGGAAACTACTCAGCACAAAGTCAGAGTCACTCAGATGGAACAAGGACTGTGTGTGTGCATTAAAACTGGCCAACAATTATTAAGGTAAATTGCAAATTGGATTATTTTAAAACATCAGATTCTTTAAAATGTAAATGTTGTAAACAGGAAAGTGGTATCCAAGCAGTAAGTTGATCACTGTGTGTCTTTCTGTGTGTATCAGTCTTTGTATTGCCTGGGGCATGTCTGCTTTCCAAAGAAGTGCCTGAGATGTGTTAAATGTCAAAGAGGCCATGCAGACCTGGGTGTCCCTTTGATGTCATCCGTGTCACCTGCTCTGTTCTCTGTACATGTTCATGTGCGTGCATGCTTCACACCTGTCCAGCATGACAGCATCCTCCAGCAACCCACTAAATGTTCTATTATAGAGTTATCACAATCACATCTAAGGACACTTAGCGTGTTCACGGCAGCTATAAAATCTATTAATGACAGGCTACCCCGAGGGTAAAGAAAGAAAAGCTCACAAGTATACAAGTATGTAGAGCTTAGCCCTGTAGGGGCCAACCATGATGTAACATGAGGGTACACAGAGTAGAAGTTATGGATGTGTGTGTGTGTGTGTGTGTGTGTGTGTGTGTGCGCATTTTTTCATCTGTACAATGGGCATGTCTTTTATTGCACCTTTTGCACCAAGGGGTGAAGTGGTTCAAAACAGGCTCTGACACCTTCTTTGAGCGCTAGCCAAACATTTCAGAAGCTTCTGGAGTTCCAGTTAAGCTGTGTTTGTTCAAGGCAGTTCATCTTTCTCCACAGATCTAAATTTACAAGACAATAAATTATCACAGATCTAGTTCTCCGAGTGGCTTGCATGCATGTGCGCCAACATGCACACACACCTTTGTGGCCTGTGTGTCCCTGTAGCACTGTATATTTTTAGGGTCTGGGTAGTATTCTGACCTTTCATTAGAACTACACATAATGCTAAAGGATTTTAGGATTATTGTTATTTATTCAGCCACTTGGACCAGGTTATTTTATCACCATGGCTATTTTACATGGAGAAATTAGGGCAAGTTTAATTAAAATGATCCAGAATGGTCAGTCTTATGGCTATAAAGTAACAAATACATTACTTTTATATAAGTAATGACAGCTGTCCATGTGGCAAAAGCAGAAGTAGCATGCCACCTGAGCTGGATTTATCGTCCTGCATGGGTGTCCATTTGATTGGCCTATAGAGAGAAAAGGATTATGGGAATTCAACCAACACAAAGACTATGAGATGTACTTATGTACAGTCCATCTACATGTTGTTGCTGCCACTTTATGTGGGTCTTCAAAGGTCTGTGTATACATTGCTGAGGCAGTACCATGAAGGCACCTTTAGGGAGGATGTTGGGGTGGATGGCAAGGTTTAGAAAGACATTTATTCTCATCTTCCACCAACAGTCAACTCTGCTTTCCTTTCGGGAACCACTGCTGTTCACTTAGCTGTATTAAATTAAACATACCATAAGAAAAAAAGTAAATGATGAACTCTTTTGGGAAGCACTGAAGATTGTGCTTTCTGGCTGATATGGGCACCAGATTAGAAAATACTCTTTGTAGGAAGGTAATGACAAACAAGGAAATTGTCTCCAAGTCAGAGGGCAACTGTATCACTTGCTCCAGCCAGTGCCACTGAGCAGCTGTAGAAATTATAATGAGAGGAAAGGAGGAAGTGAGGTGGCGCCCTTATGCAGTGCCAAAGTTCATGCAGAGAGGAGGTTGGTGTGAATGAATGGATCAACAAAACACTGAACTTTAACAGAGTAGACTGCTGTTTGTTCCTCTTTTCAAACTGACAGTCAACATGACTGTGTTCAGTCCCTAACTTTAACCAAGCATTTATTATGGTAACCATGAAGATAACATCACCTTAACCTTAATAAAGTCGTCATTTTAACTCAAATCAGATGTTTTTCTAACCTTATTGACCTATTTTTAAATTAAACTATGGTCTTTTTCCAAGACTTGACCAGTTTGTCTTTATGCCTAAACCCAACCAAACCCTGAACACCATCAAACTGACTCATTTCAAATACTGTAACACTTTTGTAACGCATAGACAATAGAGGTGTCTGGTCAGTAATTGTGTCTATATGCTACTATAGATGACATAAAAATAATTTGTTGTTTGTTGGTGTTGTTGCAAATGAGTTACTTCATTGTTTAGAATGGAGCTCTTGATATTAGTCTGGAAGACGCCTCAGGTTTCCTTAACTGGCTTCAGTTCATGTACTTTTTGTCTTTGTCTCTCTTCCACCTGTCCCATCAGAATGGGAACTCTGCCAAGCCTGACGACAGGCTGTCCTCCCTGCTGCAGCCTGCCAGGGGATGGGAATACATGCTGAGCTCATCCCTAGACTGGCTGACTGGTGGCATCCAACAACATAATCCCCACAGGGGACACATTACTGGGCCATTAGGCCAACTCTTCCACCTTGACTGCACGCCTCTAGCTTGCCCATTCAGCCTATTCCCTTTTCTAGCTGCAACTTTTTTTTTGTCAGAAATAATCCTGGATAATTATAATGTATCAACACAGAAATCAATTGGATTAGTCCAAAACCTCTGCCTCGGTAAATCTCACCTTTATCCCTCCTTCACCCCAGCGTTTAAACATAGCAACCCCTTTCAGTACTTTTCTTCTGAGGAGATGGTTGCCAGATTGGACCCCGTACATCAGGGTGAACTTTTCTTCCAACTGACAAGGAGGCACTTGACTCTGTTATTGTTTATGAAGAGAAAGCTGGGGTCAAGTTCACAGGCTGGGAGAGAGAAAGAGAGGGAGAAAGTCTGTTCCAGCTCCAGCCCCAAGAGAGAAAGCATAACTCAGCCGTGTTTGTGCTTCCCTAATTCCTTTTGATTTAGCAGAAAATTGTGAGCTAAACTGCAGCGCACAAATATTCGCCAGAGCTTAACTTCTTTGCCTCACCTCGCGGCCTCTCACAAACCTGTACCCACTCTGCTTTGTCTGGTTGTGCATGTGCTTCTCTCTGAAAACAAAGACAGTAGCTGCCTGTCTGGCCAGCTCTAAGCAGAAATACAAATGTCTACGAAAGTAGCTTAGCTTTAACACCAGCTTTGGCATAAACACTGGAACTGTTTTCTCAAGCTTTTGAAGAAGTAGCACTTTGCAACAGCTATTGCTAATTCTAATAGTTTCAATTCCGATAGGGATTTGCCTGATTTGTTTACATGTTTGCTGGAATTAATGGGGTCAGCTGAAGCAACTGTGGTATTCTCAGTTTTCAACATCACAGACCCACAAATGTTCAGCTCCAGGCTGAAAAAAAACAACAACAAAAAACCCCCCAAGAAACCTTTATTTCTGTGTGTCAAAAAGTCAAGAAGTGGTTCCTGAGCTTGTGGAAGGTCTTTGGATGCTTCAGAGGTGTTTTTATCTCTCAGGAGTGATTTGACAGGATGACAGCACATGGCCAAACCTGAAGACAACATGAACGCACAAACAAAAATGGGAATGAAGGTGAGGGTGGTAAACTCCAGACACAATGTGTGTGTGTGTGTGTGTGTGTGTGTGTGTTGCCAGAGCTGTCTCGGCACTCTGACTTACACATGTGGTTCATATTTAAGCCATAGTGCTTGTTCCACTGGACGATTTGGCTCTGTTCTTCTAGTCGCACATTCCCTGTTTTTTCTCTTTCACTTCTGCTGTGCTTTAAGTGGTGCAGATATAATAAATATTTAAGCATAATATATAATAATGCATAATATATGTAAGAACTTCACTCACTGAACTACTTAATTTGTTTATTTATCAGCCACAGCTCATGGTTATTAATACTAATGTAATAAACGTTTTCATCTGGGGGAGAGGTTTATGTTAGTCTATTTTATGATCTATGTTTTAAAAGGAAATATTTGAAAAGGCCAGGAACAGCATAACGAGCAATAGCGTACAGTATAAATAGCACACAGATATCAGAAATATGCGTTGAATAATACAATAAGAGTCAATAAAATTATTAATAGCTTGCAGACAATATATTTTTTATAGAAATTAGAAATCGTAAAAAATAAAATACTCCTAACAGTCGGAAACGCCTTTCGAAAAAGTCACAATGCAAAAAAAGATCAAATATTTTTGTGATTGGATTATCTGGTTTTTACAGGGTTGTAAAACAAAAGGCGCCATCATTAGTTATAATAATTTCTGTCTGTGGTCACAGATGAACTACGCACGACAGGATCGTCTAAACTTCAGCATCACCCCTCAATCCAACACAGACGCACACACGCGCACCTTTCTCCATCCATCCTTTTTTTTTTTTTTTTAATATCTCCTTCCTAGTCAAACTCTGTAACCCCTGCTTCTGCCCAATGAGCGAGAGGAGCTATCAGCAGCGAGCCCTCCCTCATCTTACGCTCTCTCTCTCTCTCCTTCTCTCTCTCTCAGCTCGGACACTGTCCACCGTGCACTAATAAAGGAGAGGTCCGGTGCGAGCATCCGACCCAGCACGCAGCCGACAGACCCGCAGACAGTCTCGCGTCTGAAAACATTTGGCTCCAGCTTTGATTCGAACCATACTTTTGCCCCTGAACCAAGTAAAAACCTAGGATAAGTGTTTTGGGGGAGCTAACTGCCGACACTTGTTGCCTCGCTTCGCCAGGTAAACCTCCAGTTGGCAGCCAGAAGCACTCAGTGGAGAGCCTGGTGCGCACATGGCACCGACAACGCGCTCCTCACTTTGCTGACAGCCGCGCAACATGGAGCCACACACTGCATAATGAGGCCTACCTGCTGTATGGCTGCTTTCACATCTAACAATATCAAGTGAAGTTTGGAGTTTCTTCTGATTTTTTTTTTTTTTTTTGGTACGCTTTGAGGCAAAAAGGGAGGGAAA
>VUQI01060045.1:3396-20882 GCA_015106735.1 Paratilapia polleni | reverse complement strand
TCAATCCATCAGCTGTTCGCCTCAAGCTCCCATCCACCTTAACGGTCCATCCCACCTTCCATGTATCGCAGATTAAGCCCGTCTCTTCGAGCCCCCTGTGCCCACCTGCACCTCCCCCCCGCCCCCCCGGGTGGTGGACGGTGGGACTGTCTTCTCTGTCCGTCGGTGGGGCAGGGGCTTTCAATTCCTCGTGGACTGGGAAGGCTATGGACCGGAGGAACGGTCCTGGATTCCACGCTCCTTTATTCTGGACCCTTCTTTGATCTCAGACTTTTATAGAGCGCACCCCGACAAGCCTGGGCGGCCGCCTGGAGGCATCCATTTGGGGGGGGGGGGTACTGTCATGGTTCAGCTGGTTTGGAGTTGGTTTTGGGGGTTTGTGCTTGTTTTTTCTTTTCTTTTGTCCCTTCTGTTTTCTTGTCTGCATCAGGTGGAGTATCTGGGTGAGCACTGGTCCTGGACTCTGCCTTTGGACGGAGACTAGGGGTGAGTCAGATTGGCCTCACCTGCGGGCCATTACTTCATCAGTCAGCAGGTATAAGAAGTACGGGTGGTGCCTCAGTTCCTCGCCAGACCGTCCCAGTAGATATGGAAATCTACCTGTTTCTCGTCGGAGCCCGTTGGTAAAAGAAACCAGTATTACCTGACTCCTCTCATCGTCTCAGTAACTCCTCTCGTCGTCTGTAGAGTATTGTGCTTCCAACCCCGCCTGAGCCGGACTACCTCCCTATTCCATGTTCTCAGTTGAATCATTGTGTTTAATAAAACCTTTTCTTAATTACGCTTGCCTGCCGAGTCTGCTTTGTGGGTCCTGCCAGCCTGAGTTATGACAACAGCTGCAAGAAAGTATAATACAGAAACGTGTGTGTAATCTTATGCCTGACAGGTGAACACACCTGTTATTGTACAGTTTCACAGAGAAAGGAAGGAATGATTTCCTGAAGCATTCTTTATGGCAGCGGGGTTGAATAATTTTGAGGGAGACTGAGGTCTGCTGCCTCCGTAGTGTGGAGTGCAGTGGGTGCGATGGGTTGTCCATGATGGAGAGCAGTTTGTTCAGTGACCTCCTATCCCTCACTGACTCAAACGTCTCCAGATTCTGGCCAATGATGATTCAAGCCTTATGAATCAGTTTGTTGATCCTGCTGGCATCTCTAGCTCTGATGCTGCCCCCCCAGCAGACACCAGCACTTGGGACACTTGATACTACAGACTGGTAGAAGATCTCCAACGTGTTGCTGAACACATTAAAGGATCTGAGCTTCCTCAGAAAGTAGAGTCTTCTCATCCCCTTCTTGTACACAGTATCACTGTTGGTCCTCTAGTCCAGTGTGTCATTCAAGTGAACACCCAAGTACCTGTAGCTGTCTGCTGTTTCCACCTCCTCACCCATGATGTTAATGGGCTTAGTCACAGTTTTTTTCCTCCAAAAGTCAACCACCATCTCCTTTGTCTTACTGACATTAAGGAGAAGGTGATTTCTGCCAGACCACTCCACAAAGCTTCAGCTTCTGTGCAACCTTCACAGCTGTATTAAATCATAACCTCTGCAAAACTGTGTTTAAGGAAACTCGATCCGACAGGAAGTAGAAATGCATCATTTACAGATCATTTTCAAAACATTCATGCTTTAGTGTGTCACAGTAGTTAATTTGATAAACCAACAAGCGTGTTTCTGAATGAAGAGCTTTTTCTTAAATGTCAGGTAGTTGTGGCCGCTATGTTGCTTTACAGAAAAAAAAAAGTTCTAGTATACAATGAGAGGTTGTGACATTTGGTTGGTCTAGTATCCTGGGAAATGTGTTTAAACTGGATGAGTGATGCTGCACTGTGTTTTCTGTATGTAGCAGGGAGAATAGTTCAAGGTTACCGCGTTACACCTCCAGCTTTTATGTGAGAGTAGGACAGGAGTTCACAACGCTGCCATGTACACAGTGTTTAAAAGACATGATTTTGCAACATTTCTACAAAGTGTTAATTAATTTCAGTACAGTTCTGTTTATACCACCAGTTGACTACAAATGTCATCACAGAGGGCTTTACATTGTAAGGTAAATACCCTACAACATTAGAGATAGGTGCCATTCATTTTCATAGCAACTATAATCAACAACAGCATTTACTGTTTTCAAAGTCATCACACCATGTCAAAGCAGTGCAGGTTTTTCAAATCAAGCTGTAGCCCACTGGGCTCTTGGTGACAGTGGGGAGGAAAAACCTGGGTTTTAAAATGAAGAGACCTCCAGCAGAGCCAGACATCTGCAACTATGGAAACAACTGGCATTTATAGAGTGCTTTTCTTTTTTTTTTTAGCCTTTATTGTGATAGGACAGTGGAGAGGAGACAGGGGGAAGACACACAGTAAATGGCCTCAGAGCAGATTCAAACTCATGCCTCTGTATTAGCCTTACAGCACATTGTTTGCCTGCTCAACCCACTGAGCTAAACCAATCCCCTGTATAGTGCTTTTCTAATCTTGCTGACCACTCAAAGTGTCTTACACTACAAGCCAAATTTTACCTTTTCCACACATATTCAAATAGCACTTTATTTTATACATCTAATCTATCTTTTAGCTACACCCATGACCAGTTAATCTAAGAACTATGTGTATGGAGTGTGGGAGGAAGCTGGAATACCCAGAGGAAACCCACACAGGCACAGGGAGGCCATGCAAACTTCACACAGAAAGGCTCCAGGAGAATTGAACCAGGAAGCTTCTTGCTGGGAGGTCACAGTGCTAACCACTGCACCATGCTGCCCTGTGAACTAAAACCACTATTGCTGCTGAAACTTTGACTATCACAAGTACTACTACAACTGAAACTTAAGGTGACACATAAATGAAAGATTTGCTTAAAATAGTATTAGCAGTATAGTAAGTATTTAGCTTTGTAAAATGTGCATGTCCTATTCATTTTCATGTCACTCTCTTTCACATAGGACTGAGTGTGTTTGTGTATATAATACACAGCTGTAAGTGGGTCACATGGACTGTGAACACACAACAGTTCCACATTTTCACTGTGTTATCATGTGTCAGTATCCCTGTTACACTGTCATCTATGAAATATAGACTATAAATAGGAAAATAGACTATCAAAATGTATAGGGTTAGGTTTAGGATTAATGTTAGAATTTATAACCAGAATCCTTCTTTACATAGAAACACACAGAAAGTGGGTCAGCTGTGGGTGTTTGGAAGTTATAAAGGATTTCTCTGAATTGTGTGTCATGCTGCTGAGTGGCTTTTTATTTGTCATGGAAATACCGAGTGGGCGAAGGGATAAGAGGGAACAGTGAAACAGAAAGGAGAGGAGCAGGTGTGTGTGTGTGTGTGCGCATAAAAGTATGAAGATGTGCTCTGTCTGTGAGGGGTACTGAAACCATAATCACACACTGCACCATAAAAACAAGAACTTTCTTTTCATTCTGCTCTATTTGTATTGCCTCTACTGTGTATATATAGTATATAGATACTGGATGGCATTTAGGGTAAAAAAATATATTTTTATGTAACGATCAGGACAGGGTTAGTAAAGCTGACATCACGATCCTAATAAAGATGCAGTTTTATCTATAAGAATTGTTTGCTAAAGCAGTCTAAGTTTAGTTTGTTCCTCCAAGAGTTCTGCCATGGACAGAATGCTAATTCACACATCCTCCGCCTGTTTGGTGAGACCTTACAGTTTGATCCAGTTCTTGTAAAAAATATCACCAAATTAAATTTCAGATTCATTGCAAAGAGGTTTGCACAGAATAATCTTGATCTAACTAACTATGGTGTGAACTGGTGATGCTGTCATTCCTTTCATGAAACAGCCCATTTGAAGTGTGCTGTGGTCCAACAAATTTCCTGGGCTGAGACTGTCCTAAGAACAGAGCACATTCAAACATGAGGCACAAACAGTCCAGGAAACATGCTCTAAATGGAGAAAGACACCAATTATGAAAACAAATTCAATCATTCAAGCACAAACATGGAGGGAAAATGCATTGAAGACCACAGCACGTCCATATAGACACACTAATGATACAGTGCTGTGAAAAAGTATTTGCCCCTTCCTGATTTCTTAGTTTTTTGTGTATTTGTCACACTTAAATATTTCAGATCATCAAACAAATTTTAATATTAGACAAAGATAACCCAAATAAATACAAAATGCAGTTTTTAAATGCTGATGTAATATCTTAAGGGAAAAAAGCTATCCAGACCTACCTGGCCCTGTGTGAAAAAATAATTGCCCCCACAGTGAGAGCCATTATTCACAAATGGAGAAAACTTGGAACAGTGGTGAACCTTCCCAGGAATGGCCAGCCTACCAAAATTACTCCAAGAGGGCATCAACGACTCATCCAGGAGGTCACAAAAGCAGCCAGAACAACATCTGAAGAGCTGCAGGCCTAACTTGCCTCAGTTAAGGTCAGTGTTCATGATTCAACAATAAGAAAGAGACTGGGCAAAAATGGCATCTGTGGGAGAGTTCCAAGGAGAAAACCACTGCTGACCAAAAAGAACACAAAGGCTAGTCTCACAGTTGCCAAAAAACATCTTGATGATCCCCAAGACTTTTGGGAAAATATTCTGTGGACTGACGAGACAAAAGTTTATCTTTTTTGAAAGGTTTGAGTCCTGTTACATCTGGCGTAAAAAACTAACACAGCATTTCATAAAAAGCACATCATATCAACAGTCAAACATGGTGGTGGTAGTGTGATGGTCTGGGGCTGCTTTGCTGCTCAGGACCTGGACCACTTGCAGTAATTGATGGAACCATGAATTCTGCTCTCTACCAGAAAATCCTGAATCCTGGTCATCAGTTTATGCTCTGAAGCTCAAGAGCACTTAGGTTATACAGCAGGACAAAGATCCAAAACACACCAGCAAGTCCACCTCTGAATGACTCAAAAAAACAAAATGAAGGTTCTGGAGTGGTCTAGTCAAAGTCCGGATTTAAATTTGATTCAGATGTTTTGGCGTGACCTTAAACAGGCCATTTATGCTTGAAAACCCTCCAATATGGCTAAATTAAAACAATTCTGCAAAGAAGAGTGGGCCAAAATTTCTCCACAGCAATGTGAAAGACTCATTACCAGTTATCACAAACACTTGATTGCAGTTCTTGGTGGCACAACCAGTTATTAGGTTTAGGGGGCAATTACTTTTTCACACAGGGCCAGGTAGGTTTGGACAGCTTTTTGCTTTTTGTATTTATTCGGGTTATCTTTGTCTAATATTAAAATTAGTTTGATGATCTGAAACATGTAAGTGTGACAAAAAAATAAGAAATCAGGAAGGGGGCAAACACTTTTTCATATTGTTAAAATGGGTGCACACTTGGATAGTTTGTCCTCATATCTTTCAGGGTGGTGCACCCTAAATATGATAGTTATTTTGCAAATATAAAGAAAGAAACCTTCGAGTTTCTGTTTATTTCCGCACCTTCAGACACTTGGTCACTTCTGTCTTTGGTTATCAGTGATTTGCTCCGTAATGTAGATATAAATCTGTAGAAAAAGCCAGTGAATATTCATTTCATTTGAGTAATTTCATGCTATTCCCTACTTCAGTTCAAATTCTAATGGCGTTTGTCAACAAATAGAGAAAAAGATTAACATTTCACCAGATCTATTTAGTTAAACAGTACCGTTATTTAGAGCAATAGTGCCATGATGTATTTAATCACGTGCATGCTTGTGTTTTGTAGATGCACTGACGCCCGCGTCCAGCCCGTCATCGGTTGTTTACGGGGTGGCAGCTACCCAGGAGGAATTGTCATCTTCCTCCACATCACTGAATCTGGAGTGTCGAGTGTGTGCTGACCGCGCCTCGGGCTACCACTACGGAGTCCATGCCTGTGAGGGCTGCAAGGTGAGATGGTGATTACACAAAGAAATTACAGAATCAGAAAAGTGGTTCTGTCATTATGCTTGATAGACTGCGTAGGTGGTTCTTGCCGTATGATCTCCCCTACCTAGTCTTTATCACCACTATCCACCAATCTCCTCCCTACGTCACCCACAGTTAAACACAGAGAGCCTGCTGAACCCAGATCAACCAGGTTCAGAACAGTAAATTATTCATTATTTTTAGATATAACACTGAGGATGGAAGGAAATGCCAGACTGAATCCAGGGACAGTGTGTCTTGTGACTAATGATAACCGCTAGAAACATCACAAATGCCACTCTTGGCCTTCACACACAGCTGTCAATAATCTTTCAGTTAATTGTTTACCAGTCATGTTGAAGAACAACCCAATGCTGTTTTAAAAGTAACCAAAGGGCAAGGATAGCGTAACTTGAGGTTTTTCTTATCCCATACTTTCAACATTAGCTGAACATTTCTTGATCAGCACCAGGGTAGAGTGACTTTAGAAATTGTGCTTTTATCCTTTCCTAAATTTAAAGGACACTGCTCTTGTGTTCTCTAAAGCACTCATTAATTCAGAAACCATTGTGTAGATCTGGAGTTCTCACATTGCTGATGACAGTTCATTAAGCTGGAATATAGCGTTGATTGTGTTTCATTTACCAGGTATTTGGGAAGAAAATGAGTTCCTAATATCACCATACATAATGAGCACATGCAGAGTGAGTGGGAATGAGGAAAATAGAGGATTAATGTACTGTTAGCAGAAACTAAGAAGTTATCCCTTAAAGTACTTCAGAAAACTTAATGAACTTCATAAAGAATCATGACTGAGTAAGCCATAATCAGTGGGAAAAGCAGCTTTATTTATTGTTGTTTTTTAGTAATAATAACACCCAAAGCTCAAAAATATCAATCACTGATTGTTACTTTAAAATGCCTGATGTTTTTCAGTTACAGACTGCCCATTTAAGCTGCTGATGATTGCATAGATACAACAGAAATGTCATTTGTAAAAAATGAACAGGTTTTTCTAACCATGGCAAAGAATAGTTGTCAGTAATTGTAAAATGTTCTTGTAACACACACACACTCTTTCACTCTTTCATTTGTATGTTTTTCTCTGATGTTTGGTCATCGAACAGTAGCAGGAATATGACCCCCGTGATGTCAGTACGTTCACTGAATATGACACTGGATACAAGCAACGTCAGCATGAAGCCCACTTGAGCGCATCTGAAATTCCGTTATGTCCCCGTTTGTGTGCCGGTATCAGGCTCAGGGTTAGTGGGTGAAAGTCAGGTGGAGTTGCGTGCTCACATGATTGTAGCATGTCTGTGTATTCTTGCCTCTGGGTGTCTGTGTATACTTTAGCACACTGAGTGACAGTTTTGGATGAAATCTGAAAATTTGCTATTAAGTAAGGCTAAATGTTTTATTAGGCAACTCCCCGGGACATTTTCTACCCTTCAGCAAGCTATAAGTATGCTATTTGGTCCATCTGTTGCTTTTTGTCAAGGTTATGTAAGCACAGACAAACTAGTGGTGAAACAGTGTCTGTCAGTTGTTATTCCTCTGTGAACAAAGGATTGCCTTTCTGATGATTATTTTCTTAATACAGGATTGCCCAATAATTCTATTTCTGAAACTAGTTGCAAAATTTCAGGTTTTATTTAGTTTTTCAAAGAATGTTTCACTTTCTGCCTGAGCAATCTGGCCCATAGTTTTCTCAGCTTGTCATTCATACAAGTTAAAAATGCATGTTTGCTTCATGTGAGCAGTAATTACATTTCTTATATATATTTTTTTTTCCCTCTTCATTCCTCCAGGGGTTTTTTCGGCGGACCATCCGTCTGAAGCTGGAGTATGACAAGTGTGAGCGTCGCTGCAAAATCCAAAAAAAGAACCGCAACAAGTGCCAATACTGCCGCTTCCAGAAGTGCCTGTCAGTGGGCATGTCCCACAATGGTGAGTCCTACGGAGCGCAGAGCGCGGCAGGCCTGGGCAGTGCTTCAAGCTCAGAAGCACACAGCCACACATCCATGGTTCTTGTTACTTGTAAACACAGACTACTTAACAGAGTAGAACAGTTGTGCTGCTGCCAAGAAAGATTGAACAGGCATAATTAGCACAAATAAGCAATCAGACAGTTGGGTGTTCAGAGGTATGTTGAGGCAAGCTGCTAACTAACAACTAATCTGGGCTTCTATATGGTTGTATGTCGTCTTCAGAATGTACCAATTTTAATTTTTGGACAGTTTGAATTTTCTTTATTCAGTAATAGACCAGTTAAATATGCAGTTCCTGCAGATACCATACATAGTCTAGTCTTGCTATGTCTTAGAAGTGCTGGTGTCGTATTGCATTATAATTGCACGTGCTGAACCTGCTTGAACCATTTGGTGCAGATGTGTGAACAGGAAGGGAAATCACATGACCTACTGGGTCTGTCCCCCCCAGTCATTTCATTGCCAGCTTGCAAATACCTGGAGCTCATTAATAGTCAGGTTTTGTGCACATGTAGCACATGTAGAAAATCAAGAGGGCAACTTTAACAGCAATAATCTCTCTCACAGTGTAAGGGGAAATATTAATTTTGAAACACAAGCATTTCGCTATTGAAAGATAATATTACATCTGTTCAGAGAATAAAATTTGGAATGAAAGGACTTTTTTTTTTTTCCTTTTAATTGAACACTATGACTTTATTATCATGCTGGTATGGCTTTTCATTGGTTTTCCTTTAAGTTACAACTTGAATTTCTTCTTCAGTGTGGCCTGCCTTTCTTTGAAATACAGAAATACTGTATTTTTATTTAAAGTATGAGATTCTGGTGAAAGATATTTACACTGTCTAAACATATATTATGGCATGCTGATCCTGGGCTAATTCATTGTACTGATCAAAAACATGGGTGTATGTGTTTGTGCGACTGTTCAGGCGCTGGTGTATTTCTGCTAAAGCTACCAAAAAGGTCAGTGCAATTGGTCAGTGTGCACACTTTGCAGATATTCCACACTGGTGGTAGTAAACTTGTGGACATAAAGGGTTTTTTTATTTTTCTCTAGAGATATTGACTGAAGAGCATTCTGTGTTAAGATATAGGCTAGATTTTTGATGATGATGATGATGATGGTACACAGCAGTAGTAGTATGTCTGTCAGCTGCACATCCTCTTGTGGTATATATGTATTGAGTTCACTGAGCGAAATGTAACTGTAGAGGGGGACTAAGGATATCAGAGACCACTGCAACCTGATCTTTTGAGGTCTGGTGATACCACAGGACCACAGCACAGCTATTTTTGGATGTCTCTTTGTATCGATCCCTGACTGATTTTAAAGTAGCCATACTGGATGTTCCTCACTAAAATGGTTTCCAGTTTAACTTTTTTTAAAATCAGCATTAAAAACATTCAGACATAAATAATTCAAGCATCAACAGGAAGGTAAAGACTATGCATCAAAATGAGGTTTACAATAACAGTGAGTTTTATTTACATTTGAATCGTGGCTTAAAGATTAAATAAATGCCTGTATTTCTGTCCAAACCTTAATTGGTAAGAGGCAGTCAATACATAAATGCATATCTGACTTGGGCTTAGTATGTTTTAGTTATATATTGAGATGGTTTATGCCTTTTCTAAAGTGGACAGTAGAGAGGAGTTTTTTTTAATTACACAAAGTTTACCTTGTGATGTTTTATTTATTTCCTGCTGTATGCTACTAGAGCAGCATCCTTTCTTGCTGTTGTACCAGCACAAAAATTCTTTATGATCAGAAGTTTTTTTTAAATCCAGCATCTTAATACCTCAGATCTCATTTGCTGACAAGACACAGACGACTCAACAGACTGACAGACTGACCCCTGCCCATGTGAGAAGTTATCCCCTCATACTGTCTCTTAGGAACTGGACTTACACTCAGCTTAACATCAATCACTTCCTCACATCTTAATTAGACTTGGCTCCTGCCCAGGCACCCACTGTGGAGCTTTACCAGCTTCAGATGATCCGTGCACTTTGTGAGTAGTAATCTAATGGGCCCTTGTGCTGTCTGTCAGCTCAAGATCTCATCCCAGAGCAGTGCTGTTCAGTATGCGTGGATTCATTTCATAAGGGAGCATCAACAACAGAACATCAGATCTTTTGCTTTTATGGTCTCATAAAAGCAGGCAGTTGGTACAGCTGGTCTTCTCACTGAAGCGTGTGTGTGTGTGTGTGTGTGTGTGTGTGTGTGTAAAACAGCTTGTGCACATTTAAACTGGTGAGGTGGGGTTGAAAATAGTTCACCTCTAATCTCATTAGTCAAATGGGATCAGACAGTCTGAGAGATGTCAGCATCCTCTCATAGAGAAATAACTCTTGTGTATTGTTGAAGAACATTTCAAACAAATGTTGCTCACTTTGTAATTTGAGCGAATCTATGTTACTGCTGTAATGCATATAAAGGAAAGCCCGTTTGCCTTTTGATGGTGAACCAACATGTTTGCATTTTTTTTCTTCTTGCATTGTCCTAAGTTTAGATATAGTCCTTGAAAGAACCTTCTATGGTAAGCTGGTCAGTTTTTTTTTCTCTCCTGATCTTTTAAATTGCTTTCTTTGCTGTAGATTTATTGTAAGAGTCCAGGCATATCAAAGCATTTTTGTAATACCCAGAGGAACTAAATTATCTTTATGAAACAAGTTCCTTACTACTTTTGACTTTTATACTTCAATCCAACTGCAAGCGAGTTCATTTATACTGACATTAAGAAATGCCAGACACAGGTTACATTGCATCTTTGATCGACTTCACCATTTGAAATCTGTCAAGTTTATGCTTTTATTGTTGTACATTTTTATCTTGGTGTGCGTTCTTTTATGGGATTTTCAGGTGTAAAGCCAATTTTGACTTGTACTTATCATAATATATCTGATCGTCAGGGTCCTCTCACTAATATTGCTCTTTACCTTACTGTACAGCCTGGGGGCTGTGAACTGGAGATATATCAATTGAACTGAATTGAATTTAATATTGTACTTATTGAAGAGTCTTGTTTAGAATACAACAGAAGGCTGTCAGCACATCCACTGCGGTGCTTTGGCACCAGATATGCTTTCTGCAGTACTGTTTACTTTTCATTGGTACTTTTCCATAAGCTTTTTGTGTTTGTGGAGAAGTTATATTTTCTGGATACATTTAATATTCTGACTTTGTTGTTGAGTTGACTTGAAATAGTTTTATTTAGCAGGGCTGTTTTTATTTGTAGAATTTTCATCTATGACCTGACAGTTTTATATTGGCACAAAGTCATTTTGGTCTTTCTGTCTGCTGTCCACAGCCATCCGGTTTGGTCGGATGCCCCAGTCAGAGAAGCTAAAATTAAAGGCGGAGATGGTGACTGTGGACAAGGAGGTGGAAAACCCCCAGCTAGCTGACCAGAAGACCCTGGCCAAGCATATTTATGAGGCTTACCTGAAGAACTTCAACATGAACAAGGCCAAGGCTCGAACCATTCTCACGGGCAAGACCAGCACTCCTGTACGTTGATTAGTGAGTAGAGTAGTAGGTTGGTGAGTGAAAGGTGTTGCATACATAGACCTCATGTTAATGGGTTCTTCCATTTCCAACCTTTCCTCACAGCACAAGGTCGTGTGGTTTTGTAACTTTTAAGTTATTGTTTCCCAGCTGGAGTGCTTTTTAGTTTCATTCTGAGCCCATTAAAAATTTGCAAATCAAATTCATGTCTCAATATGACCTGGCAATCACTCCCTTAGAGATTAGATGCAGCCAACCAATGACAAAATAAGTTGCTCAACCAGCAATACAAGCCATCACAAAGATGGGCAAGGAAATTTTTTGCACAATAACCATATAAAGAGCCGGTGTATGAGTCTGTTACTTCTCCCTTCACTACCCGTTTCCCTTAATGTGTATGCTCTTTTCACCACCCATTTCCATTCACCCTAAAAGCACTCCCCCCTCTATGTTTCTTTCACAGTTTTTCGGGGGAGGAAAAAAAAAGGGGTTGAGAAGGGGAGGGTCAGGGACTGGAGCCCAGAGAGCTTGTGAATTCCAGGGATGGATGTGTAGGTGTAAAATAGGTCAAGAGGAACAGAGCTTCCCAGTTCAGGCACAGATTAAGATCTCTGCCTGAAGATCAAAGCTTCTGATGAGTAAAGCAGAGCGGGTAGAAAGTGCTCAGTGAGTGAATATGGTTTGATCCACCTTTACTCTTTATTCTCGGTAACACAGCACTTTCACACAACTCTTAACTTCCCGTGAAAGTCATATTGTACTTCTTGCCAGAACTCTCTGTACTGCATGCATCTTTAGGGATGTTGGTCTGCTTGGCCATAATTGTTCATCTGCTGTGATGTCTTCTGTTTAGAAAATAAACTGTACCTCCAAGATAATTCTAATGATTTGCCACAGCCAATCACACTTTTTTGTAGTTCATGTGGAGTGGGAAGTTTGGCAAACAGTGAGATTTGTATAATGACACGATCTGTACAGTGAGTGTACAGTGTATCATTTTTGGTCAGTGAACATCAGTTTTATTGTGCGATTGGTTTTGCTGTGGTATCTTTTGGACGAAACAGAAAAACACTTTCCCAAATTTCCTAGTGCCTCCAGTAGTTTTTCTTATGCATCATAGTATTAATGTGATTCATACCACTGATATTTAGGGTGCACACTGTTTGGCTTCTGGACTTCTGAACCTCCATTCCATGTTTCTCTGCCCATATTTTCTATCCATCTGAACTATCACTATCGAATAAAGGCATAACAGCATGACGTAGAAGTACAAAATTAAACACCTCAGCTTCATGTTGCACATACTTTCCCTTGTTACTCTAGCCTACAATTAGAGCAGCATTCATGAGTCAGAGCTCTGATATGATGTGCAGCAGCAGGTGTAAAGTTATATATCAAATGTTGTAACTTGTCCTCGGTGGGAATAATGGCATAACTAAAACACCTATTAGCTACCCACAGTGCTGTCATTTGTTTTCTATACAGATATTTTTATTGTAAAGAAATTTGTCAATAGGGCAATAGCTGCAATATTACATTTTGAATTTTTGACATTTTGAATTTGCCCTGGTTTGCCACCTTTTTGCTTACGATGCATTTCTTTGAGCTTTAACTGTGCTGTTTCTAGAATAATTATTTACACATCAAACCTCTTTCAGGTGTTATGAGTGACATCCATAATTATACGTACAAGTGCTTGGTCAAAGAAAATCAAATCATTGCAATATAAAATGCTTTGAGATGACGGTTATTGTGAATTCCCACTATATAAATAAACCTGAATTGAGTTGAACTTTAAAACCACCTAATAGTGTGTTGGTCCTTCTCGAGCCACCCAAACAGCTCTGACTCAGGGCGTGGACACAGGACCTCCGTGGGTGTCCAGAGGTTTCTGGCACCAGGGCTCCAACATTGCATAGTAACAAGATGATCACTGTTATTCTCTTTCCCTGTCAGTGGCTTTAATGATGTGGCTGATCAGTGTGTATAGCAGTAGAGTCAAGAAGAGTACATGTGTCATTGTGGAAATATCCAGGTGTCAATAAGAGCTCTAGGCTTAGCCTTTCCTCAGTAAAGGTTATTATGTGTAAACACCCCAGCCAGTCAGTTATTCATGTAGACAGGTTTGCTGAGTCAGCCTTTTCCGTATGCAGTCAGGTCAGGTTTCATTTTTTTGTTAGTAGGCCAAAATCACAGTTCACACTGTACAGCCTGTGTTGCATTTCAGCTGGAACACATTTTTAACCAAACGCCATACTTTTTGTTTATAGTAATGTCTTTCTCCACTGTCTACAGCCTTTTGTCATTCATGACATGGAGACCCTCCAGCTGGCAGAGCAGACACTGGTGGCCAAGATGGTTGGATCTGTGGGAGCAGTGAAGGACAAGGAGGCAGAAGTTCGGATTTTCCATTGCTGCCAGTGCACGTCGGTGGAAACCGTCACAGAGCTCACAGAGTTTGCAAAGTCCGTCCCCGGGTTCTCAAGTCTGGACCTCAACGATCAGGTGACTCTTTTGAAATATGGAGTGCACGAAGCCCTTTTTGCCATGCTTGCCTCTAGTATGAACAAGGACGGGCTTCTTGTAGCATATGGCTCAGGCTTCATCACTCGGGAATTCCTCAAGAGCCTGCGGCGGCCGTTCAGTGACATGATGGAGCCGAAGTTCCAGTTTGCCATGAAGTTTAATGCACTGGAGTTGGACGACAGTGACCTGGCTCTCTTTGTGGCTGCTATCATCTGCTGTGGCGGTGAGGATGCAGAGAAAATTACTGTGTTTTCGTTCTTTATAAAAAATGCATGCATTTTAAAAGATTCTATAATACCTTTTTATCTTACAAGAGATGATGATTATGGCATCTCAGTCAACTTTCTGTTTATCTTATTTCCATTTTGACTAGATCGGCCAGGCCTGGTGAATGTGGCACACATTGAGGCAATGCAGGAGAGCATCGTGCAGGTCCTACAGCTTCATCTGCTGGCCAATCACCCTGATGACACTTTCCTCTTCCCCAAGCTGCTGCAGAAACTGGCTGACCTAAGGCAGTTAGTCACTGAGCATGCACAGCTGGTGCAGGAGATCAAAAAGACAGAGGACACCTCACTGCACCCACTCCTGCAGGAGATCTACAGAGACATGTACTGAGAATTGTGGAGGAATAACCAAGAAAGGAAAACAAGAAACCATCTCCTTTTGACCGGGGACATGAAAAGAGGGGGAGACCTCCATACACAGGGGTTGAACCGCTTAACCCGTTACCCCAAAGGGTTAGCTTTGGGTTCTGTCCAGCTCAAGAGAACCTTAAGGCCAAGAAAGAGGCTGTTGGTTCTTTTGGGTTGACACAGTGCTCTCCACTCCACTGTGTAAACCTTATCAGGCAAAAAAAATAATAAAAAAAATCATGTATGCTAAAATGTGTTGTACAGCTAGCTGATTGACACCTGTCTAGATACCACTGAATGCAATCTCTGACCAAACTCTAAATGTTCATTTTTACGTCTTTGAGGTGACCTCCTTATGAAGAATGAAAGAGAACTTGAGTGCCACTCCAACAGCATGTTTGAATATAGATTTTTATACAGCAAAGAGCCATATACCCAAATGATTTCAGAGGCAGCAGCAACAGAAATTATACAGTTTAAATCAAGGCAGCTTCTCCTCAGTTGGCTATCATAAAATGTGGTGATGGTTATCAGTGCACCAGCCTGCCAGCATGATTCTTAAGCTTTTTATAACCAGGCATTTCTGTGTTGTCACCAGTCTCCTGAACATAGCCATTTATTTGTACTGCATGTCCCCCAAGCAATACTTTGTAATGACAGTGTAAATTGCCATTATTATTTTATTTTTTATTTTTTTTTACATTCTTAACAGGAAATCATGACTTATTACTTAATTTCTCCACAAGCTGTACAGGGAACAGTAATCTTACACTTAAAAAAGTGGCAAGATCTTGTGAGGAAATGTTTCGAGACTGAAATGACCCCAGGCTCAGATTCACTCTGCACATGCACCACAATGCACAACTGAAGCGCAAACGTGCCTATGACATGTTAATGTGACACCTTTTCAGGAAAAAATAAAAAATAAAACATGCAATATGCACAGATGTTTGGCACTCTGTCCTGTTGTGTGTTCTGGTATTTAAGGGCTAACACCATTATTAATCAAATTACAACCTTGACACAGGCATTTGCAGCTAGACATGAATTCACTCTGTGAATCTCTTTCTCTCAGATAGTCACGTTGTGATCACATACTGTTGTATTTCACTGTTTGGTCCTCATAAGACATGCTGTTTGAGATTTGTGTGCAAATTTTACATGATTGAAATTGAATTATTATTTCTTCCACGTAAGAGAAAACCAGAATAGTACGGCCTCATAGATGAAACAAGTAGTTTGATAGTTGAAAGCTTTTCATGCTTTTGTTTGTTTGTTTTCTCTGCTGGATTCTGTGAAATCATTTTGCCAGTTGTAGAAAACCATCAGTCTGGACCTATACAGGTAAAAGATGAGTCTGTAGCCTCCCCCCAATTATTCTCTGCTGTTATGGTTAAAGATCAAATATATCTGCATTTGGTGTCATTTAGATATTTTTGCCATCTAACTAAATTGATACATTTGCATGAGAAAATGCCACTCCTGCATTTTGTTGTCATGCTGCCTTTTGTATGAAATATATATGGTACACATGGGAGGACCTGCAGTAAGGGAATGTTGATAAGGAAATGCTGAAAACATGCATGTCTGATAGTTTGGATAATACATATCCGAATCTGTGAGAGAGTGCTAGTCCTCATCTGCCTATTCAACCAAAATGTCCTGAAATCATCATAAAATGATTACGGTCTAATTCAGAGAAATTTACCTTATATTTATAATACATCACAAAATCTAAACAGAATGTACTTTACAAACTGATGTTTTTCACATTGACTGCTTGCCCCAACATTTAACTCTTGTGGTATACATGGTACTAATGATGATTGACTTTTGGATTCCTGAGTTGGGTAAATACTTTCAAATGTTTGAAAATTTCCAGTAAATGTAGTTATGTACTGTATGTTCTTTTTGCTTAAATGCGCCATACTTGTCTTTGAAATGAATCATATTTTTATACTAAAATATATATGTATGACTAAATCTGACATTTGTTTATTTGAAACGGCATGGCTGAAGAGTCCATTGTAAATAGACTTAAGGTGTAACAGGGCAACTGGTAATCTGCATATCCATAGATCTGAATCCCACTGGGGACATTCCTTAGGTTAATTGCTATTTTTAAATGGAGAACCATCACGACTGTAATGTGTTTTCAGTTCGTTTAACTTGCACTTCATTTATCTGTTAAATTAAGCACTTGAGTTTTAAACTGAAAGCATACACCGTCTGTACAGGGCTATAAAAGCTTACAACTTTGAATGGTTAGTTAAAAACATGATCTCCATGACCTTTGATTACAATAAAAAGTACATTTTTCATATGAAATGTGAAGGTACAGCTTAGCACTGATCATACAATACTGATCCCTTCTTTTCATACCTTTATCTCAGGTTGCACAGATAATATATGCACTGATTTTCATTATTACTATCAAAAATGCTCCATAGTTGCCTCCTCATATTAAACAAACCTTTGTTTTTGACACATCACATCTCTGTTGGTTAATAGAGACACTGAATGCACTCATAATTTGCCATTACATCACATGCTATAACAGTAAATATGATGCAGTAATGAAAACATATATATGGTTTTATGATCCTGATTTTTGTCATGCTTTTTGTCTGACTTGTCTCTTCTCACTCGCTGCTATTCTGTACTAACTCACCAAGCATTTCTTATGCCATGAGTAGATTACTGATCTTCAAACTGCCTCTACTTACTTATCATATCTGGTCACAGAATGTCGGACCCGCTTCAGCGCAGCTCAGTTTTTTCACCTTGCAGATTCCTGGGACTTGCACATCCCAGATATGCTTGGAGAATAACCACAAACCTGTGTGTGCCTTAGTGTGTATCCATGCCATGAAACACCAGAGATTCAGAAAGAAAATAAGATTAAAAAAAAAAAAAAAAAGTCTGTACCAAAA
>VUQI01060044.1:0-14625 GCA_015106735.1 Paratilapia polleni | reverse complement strand
CAAATTTGAGCCGGCACACTGGACTTCTCTGGGAAGTCAGAAATTAAACAAGCATAACATTCAGCCACTAAAACTAATTTTTCTGTTCAGGAATGCAAGTAAGTAACTGTAATTAGGCATAATATATATGATATATATATGATATATCTATATATATATATATATATATATATATATATATATAGATATATATATATAGATATAGATATATATATATAGATATATATATATAGATATATATATATATATATGATTTTATAAAGTTGAAGGTTGTAAGTTGTTTCAGTGTCCACAGTCCACATTGAAGAAAAGCAAGGAAGGATCCGTGCTAGGAGGCAAATGAGTACAGCAGCAGATAAAGTACAGACATGAGGAAGGGGAAGGAAATGGACTGTTGAGGAACAGAGGATGGAGAGAGGTGAACAAGGGGAGGTCTACAAAAAGGAAGAGAAATCCGCACTTGTGGGTAAACAGCATAGTTGAAGAGAGAAAAAGGATCCTGGATAGGGATACAATATCTAAAAAACAGAAGCAGTGATGGGGAGACCATCAATAGAGGAAGAGAGAATGCAGACTGGCGATGGAGAGTGTGGGGTAAAGGGCAGTTGGACAGAATGGAGCTCGATTCAAATGTCTGCACGGCAGCCAGAGTGATGATCAAAACACTGAAGGGGCAAAGTATAGCATTACTTTTTGTTTGACTGCGTGACTTGCATCAATACCAATGTCAGGTTCATTAGATATAGACACAAGAGATTCATGGAAAAGTATTGAGTACCTGACTAGAAACTAGATAAGGTTTATTACATTTAACTGTTTTGTCATCTCCTCCTGTCTTCTACTAACTTCCCCCCCCCCAGTTACATTATGTGGGGGGTAAGCTGGAAGATGGATTGAGCGTAGACGGGTTTTGGCCAACAAAAATACTTGTACTATTACTTGTTTATTGTAGGAAAAGGTTGCAGCTTTGCCTAAATTTGCACAATAAACTGCCTTGCACTTTTCCAGTATTGAACCAAAATTCCAGCCTTTTCCTAACCTTGACCCTACTGCTACGAGTGCTTAACAATAACCATTAGAAAGTTGAATCCTGCTACTTGCAAGGGCTAGGTAACAGACAGCAGGAGAAATGGAGAAACACACGTGTCTTTCAAGAACAAACTGTAAATTTATCATAAAAAGCTAATGATTGTAATGATAAATATAAAAGACAACTTTAAAAGGAAGGTAAATGCATTCTCAGCCCCTGATTTTGTGATCAGAGTTTACTGTTTCCCCTATAAATATTCTAGTTTGGCTTTGGGGAAGAGGCTGATCCAAAAATCAGTGCAGTTTATGTCAAACATAAGAAAAACACAACTACACATATGGGCACAGTAAATGGGGGCTTGTGGGGAGCAGTTGCTCAAGTAACATTCTTCAAAGCTTATGTTGATGGTGATCAATGAATAAATGATTGGATGGGTGAGTGTGGAGGACGGGAGGGAGGGTTACACGTGGGCTTCAGAACACTCTGGACCATATAAATGATCAATTGCGTCTTTCAGCAGAGAATAAAAAAGTTTTGGCTGTCCAAAGCTGCAGTCAAGCCACAGAGAAAACAGAGGGAGGAAAAAGATGCATGAAAGGATGGATGAAAGGAGGAAGCGAAGTGAAGAAGCTGACCGTACACTCTTATGTACTGGCTCCATAATTCACTCATTTCACTCTTGTATAATCATACTCTTATATCTCCCTAACATCTCATCCTTCCTCATCTCTCCTCCCTCTGCAGCGTCCCAAACAGAAGTCTGTTGTCACATTTCCCTCTTCTGCTTTCCCGCCATCTTAACCGTGTCCATTTTCTTTTTCCTGCACCGCTCTTCTTCCTCCACCTGCCTTTTCATCATCTTCAATTTGCTTTCCAGCTTCCACCAGCTCATCCTCCTTTGTTTCCACCCCTGCTCCTCCTCCTCCTCTTCCTCTCTACATGGGGAACACCAGGAAGCCAGAGAAGGTGGAGTATTTCCATCCTCCCATTAGGTTTCCTCTCTCCAACTTGAGGTAGGCCCGGTCTCCCTTCTCCATCTGGATCAGAACACCATTGCTGGCTGCCTCGCGTGTCACATCCTGGTCACCGGCAAATGCCGAAATCACCGGCCAACCATTGTGCATCAGGCTCACCTGGATGAAAAGGACAGACAGTGTATGAAATGTGGGGAAAAGAGAAAAACAGTCCTCAAATCGCTCATAGAAGCAGAAACATATGGTATGAAAGACTTGCAAAATACTCAGTATAATAATGATGCTTCCATGTGGATTAAGAGCATCATTTTTGGGGACTTTTTAGTTGCAATGTTTTAAAGTATTTAATAAATGAAATATATGCGATGATTTTATTTGAAGCTTTGTACTCTGCAGTCAGCACATTATCCACTTGTAGGAGATTTAACAAAGACTTAGGAGAGATATTCACACACGCTGCAACAAAGCACTCACACAGCGTCTGACTCAACAAATGTTTCATTGGGGAATAACATCTTCTTCTTACAGAGAGAAGTAGCTGTGAGTGATGTGTCCCCTCCTTTCCCAGGCCAGCCAGCATTCAAACCAGACAACGGCTTTCATCGCTTCTCTTTTGAGCTACAGCAGAAATACGAGCACTCCCTACATATATTTCCCCCCTTACGCTTCACTTAAATAAAATCATTGCTTCATTCTACCTCTGGTACCAGTGTGGCAGGAAAACAAACTGAAACGAATTTTGGGGAAATGTCTGTTTATGCAGGATCACACTTTATAAACCCTGTGAGATTACAGACCTTCCTGTGAGTAGTCTCACTGCACCCTGATGAGAGAAGCAACACTGAGTTTTTGTTGTACTGCCTATCTTGAGGTTTTTGTACAAGTCCTGTTTTTAGAATACTGTGATTACATGATGGCTGATGTGCATTGGTTATGTCAAATTTTAAGGCTCATATTTTAAGTCATTTTAAAATGGGATCATATAACTTATGCTTTATGGGATCATAAGGTATAAGATGTTAAGTGTTAAAATGTGGCTGGCAAAAATTAATTATTTTATGCAGGAATCACTGATATGAAAAATATGTCTTTAAAGAAAGTCTTTAGTGATGAGAATAATCACTGCTGATGAGAGCTTGGTCTCGAGCTTATACCTAGAAGTATACAAGTGCCGGAAGGTGGCACATCAAGTCAGGAGTGGGACCAGAAGCATGCTCGTGGTTTTTTCCAACATTCACAAGGCTGTGTGCAGTGAAGGCCTTTGCCAGGATGAAACTGTTGGCGTAGTTTCTACTGTAAATTCCCGTTTCAATTAAAGGAGAAACTTCAGGAGAAATGGCATGAACTGTGTTATGTTTTTTGGTCACACCATCACAATCTTTGCTCACAACACCCTTTACTTACTGGGTTTGCCCCCCTGTCCACTTCCCCAAAATCAAAATCAAGTTGAAAGATTGCCTTTTTGACACACTGAAGGAGATCCAGAATACATCGCAGAGGCACAAGTGCAAGTGGTTAGAACTACCTAAAATTCTAGAAATCTAGAAATAGGATATGCACTGAAAGGGGCCAGAAATGCACAAGAAGATGACATTGAAGGGGAAATCAGCCAAAGATAAATCAGGTATGGTTTCTGATTGGTATTGTCCAAGTCCCAGAACTTTTTGGTCACACCTTGTACACACATATACACAGGGAACGTTAAATAGCAAATGTAATATATTGTATTTGAAAGCATGGACAGGCAATAGCTCTAAAATGGTCAATGGTTTCTTGGATGGGTGGGTGGATGGACAGATTAATGGATGGACTGGCTTAAATTAGTTCGGTGTTTATAATATTTTTAATTTTTTCCTTCACCACACAATATTGCTTTATAAGTGACAAAGATAAAACCATTACAAACCCCCAAAATATACTCTCACCCGCCATCTGTTGTATAGACAGCTACTCACAACAATTCATATTTTGTTTCTTAAGTCCTTTTCGTCCAGTGCACTCAAGTGTAGTAATGTTTTATTTTGAAACAAGCTAACTGTAATTTAAAACACTTTAGAGGGATAATGCTTTCACAGACCAAAACCCCTTGTAGGGCACATTAGCTGTGCATATGCATCGTTACAATGTTTACACAGAATTCAGGGTTTTCAAGGTAGAATAACTCTTTTTAGATACAAATTTACACCTGAGCTCTAAAGATGTCAAAATATTTCTGTATGCCCTCGAGGTAAAGAATTGTAAAACTGTCACTAACTGATGGAACACAGTCATAAACATCCCATAATTATACACTTATCCAAGTCATTCTGCCTGATGGTCAGGAGAGTGAGTGCGTGTGTGTGTGTGTGTGTGTGTGTTTGTGTGTGTGGGCAGGAGATGGAGAGCCTGTCAGAGTCAAGGGCTCTCTTGGCCCAACACTCCTCTTAATAGCAAACTGAACATGGCGACTCAGACTCTGTGTGTGTGTGTGTGTGTGTGTGTGTTGCTCTGAAAAGCCAGCTTGTGAATCTGATGGAAACCACTCAGACTATACTTAAATTATTTTTTTAATTGTCAGAAGGGAAACATAGCACAGGTCATGGCAAAATTTACATTTCACTATAGGCTGAAAATGTAGTCACTGAAGGCTGTAAAGAGTTTAACACAAGAAGTGGTTTGGTTATGTTTATATAAGATTGCAGTACTTACCTTCAGATTTTGATTCTGACATGTAACAATTTATCTCCTTACATTCCCCAGTACCACCATGCCAATAAGTTCTGTCTTTATTCCCTAAACTTAATATATTACAAACGATAAATGTGAATTCTTTGCTCATACTTTAATTTAAAATGAATTATTAGCAGAAAGACATATTTGTTGCCATGCATAAAGTATCAGTCATAACCACTTGCTACAATAACCGTAGGATCACTCAGGCTAATATATGTGAGACAATGGGCAGATTTAAATTTTATGAAATTTAAATTTCATCAGTTGAGCTGCAATTAAATTCACTGCTGACACCAAATGTTTTTGTCTGTTTCTGATCCTGCTGTATATTACAGTAACCGTGGGAGACTAACATGAGGAAGGCGAAGGAGGCCTCTGTTGGTATGAGATGAAAGAGCATTGTTTAGACTGTCTAACCTCAGCTTTCAACATTCAGTATAGTTACCAGTTTCAACAACAAAGATATTTTAGTGGCCAAAATATTCAATTACAGTTTTGTGTCAGGTAATAATGGAGGTAATAAGGTATTTGGAAAAGACAAACTTAAAGCAGACATTCTAGGCTAAATACATTGATTAACTGTTAAGCAATTCAATCCTCAATGCAGACTCAAAATTTGAAAATTCTACTAAATATCACTTGCTATTAAATACATCATAAATATATCGAATACATTTTGAAACTCTATCGGATGCTTGACGATCTTAATCAAGCTAAACCCCCTCATCAGACTGCTATCACCCTCTTCTTTGCACCAGTGAAGAGCTGCCCCTCTTTGGCCTCCCTTTGGCTAATGTTTATCGCTTGGTTAGGGTTAGATGGTTGGTTGGATAGTAAGAAGACAAAACTTGTACCAGAGCCAAACAGAGGCAAAGTAGCAGCAGGTCAAACTCTGAAACAAACAGAAGTATCTCATCCATAGAAGACAAGACGTCTGGCATAGATTATACTGCACGTATACATGTAGTGGCCTTCTGAGATTTTTTCATTTACTCGCCAAATGGAAAATCTCCATGCATTTCATGCTTGGCCGGCATTCATTTCAAAACATGCCTAAATTTAAATTTAAATTTCAAGAACATCATGAACATAAGACCATATAAATATCTAAACAGCTAATGTGTGGAAAATCTGACTGATGAGGCAGTGGCTTTTTTTTTTTACCTAATACATACACCCGGGACGCACAATATAGACATTTTTGCTGATAACAGATAATTTCCCTTGACAATTCATCTGGTAACAAAAGTACCAGCAAAACTACCCTATGTGCTTAATTGGAGATGGTGTTTGGCATTTCTATTGCAACTCCAGGCGTCTGACAGTAAAAAAAAAAAAAAAAGAAAATGCTGCATTAGTATGTGTCTTGATTGATTACAATCATTACACTGTTTCCAAGAGTCTTCAATCACTGAAGAAAGATAAGCAAGAATCACTTCAACACAAATATCAACCTTGGATCTCATCCTGCTATGCAACCTGCATCAATAACTGTATCACTTCAATTTAGATTTGAGGGGTAATAAACAAAGGGGATGAGTACATAAGTAGAGAAATGTTATGCACCTCTTAATCTGACTTATTTCTTTAAGATCTTAAGTGATCCTTGATGACTACTAAATATGAATGTATGAACTTATATTTTTATTTATCACCTCTTTCTTGTTTCAAATTAAAAAAAATATCAAGTACTTCCTCTTCCACCTTGAATGTCAAGTTGGACCCAGTATACTTAGAATACAGATGAGGGACACAAAGCTAAAGAGGACATTTTATGTGGAGAGATGCATCCGAAGGCTTCAGGTTAGCCTTATTAACCTCCATATCATAATATAAAATAGTCATTAGAAGGGAGAGGAGACAGGGGAAACAGAAAGAAAACTAGACAGAGATATCAGGATAGAAAAATATACAGATAAAAACAGATAATACAGAGACAGATGAAAAGTAGACCATTAAACATAGGGAGAAACAGAGCAGACAAACAGAAGAGGAAAACAGGGATTGAAGGGGATCAGGGAGCAGGAGGGGGAGACATGGTTTGTGTCCAGTGTGCGTGTAATGCTTCCAAAGAGAGACAGAGATGGCAGACAAAGAAAAGCCAGCATCACTACATCACTCCGTTACCCTCAGATAAACACACGAGCACACACAACTACCCAGCCATTCAACCAAGTCACTCCTGGGGACACCTACAAACCAACCCTCCAATCCCGCAATCCCACATCGTTCCCTACATATAAAAATAAAACACACACAGATTCGCTCCGTATTTCAGTCAAAATGTGTTCCCCTACTGTCCCTTTAGACCTGGAAACTTTAAACATTGCCAGGCTTCTCCTCAGTTAAAAAAGTGTCTTTTTGGCTTTCACACAATGGCATCAGTTGTGAAGCATCGCCACACGCACTCTGTTAAAACATGATGATAGGACAATGAATGGACAGTGCCAAAAGGCTTGTGTGATATTTGTCCAGCCAACATGTAAAAGACAAGAGCAGCTTACAAATCATTTGATAGCATGTGGTCTTACTAATAACATGATGATTTTAATTCATACTTTAACACATTAGGTCTGCTCTATGTAGATGGCAGAATAGAAAAAGTATTACAGGAAACAGTGAAATAAAATCTATTTTTCAGATTTTGATGTCTTTCTGTAATACACACAGAGTCTGACAGGGTCAGAGTGTGGTGTGTGATAGTGATGTATAGCTCTAATAAAGCTGTGACAGTGGTGTTGGAAGGATGAGACTGTGGTTACCAAACACACACATACATACAAACACACACACACACACACCTGTATGAATAAAAATAATGCACTGGTTGTGTCTGTGTGTGGCTGTCTACCCACCCCACCCACACACATACTTTCAACTACACCTACATCCATTCAATTAGCAGCCATAAATATAAAAGCATGATAATAGGGCTTCGCGTCATGTCAGACCGCAATCGATCTGCATTCATTAATGCATAAGCACCAATTAACTGGCTGAGTAATGGAAAGAAGCGACAGAATAACGAAGGAGAGAGAGGATGGGGAGGCACAATGTGGAAGCACAGAGAAAGGAAAAGAGAGACGGTTGCATTGGCAGGAGAATGTTGGAGAGGAGAAAGAAATAGCAAAGAGAAAATCTGTCTTTCGATATGTAAATAGAATTTGTCTGATGTCTCAGCGCTGCACTTAATGCTTAACAACATGATGACATCCTGTTATTGCATCATCAATTGCTGTCCAGTTGACTGTCTTGACATGACAATGATACTCTTCTGGTTGTTTTTCTTTTTTTACCCTCTTTTTAGCTTTCTCTCATTCTCTACATCCTTTTCATCTTTCTCTTTTTCAACGCTCTCCCTCTTCTCTCATTGCTACATCTTTTCCTTTGCTTTTCTTTCTTTTTCCCCCTCGGATCTTTCGGATTCTTTCATTTTCATCCACAGTTTTTCCTCTCTTTACCGACAGAGACAGAGACAGGGTGATGATACATAAGATACATAATGGTGCATCTGTCTGAGGACTGTGACACCCCCTGTCTTTAAAATGGCAAGTTTCCAAAGTTTTCTAAACTTCATTGTAAAGTTATCCCAGGGTCATTCAGGAGATGGGTATAGGTAACAAAAACAAAAGTAGCAAAGAGACAGGAAGGATGTGTTCCTAGGTAAAACAAAAACGAACCTCAGTGGGTGACAGTACTGCATATACTGTATATATACATGAAGTCCCATGTCAAAGTGCATGCAGACACTTCTAAAATAAAACAACGGTAACGTCATTTGAGAAATGTTGAATTTGTTAATTGCTGAGTTAGGCCTACTATCAGTTAGCACAGTATTCAACCAATGAAACTCGAAGTCAACTGAAATCCTTCTTCAACCAGTCTATTGGCTATTAGTGCATTGAGTGCACTGTACCTGCTAGCCTTACTCACCAAAATGATTTATAAATAAACTTAAAAAGCTAGTATTTGGAGCATTTTTAATCATTTTAACTTCATTTTATATTGAAATGAGAGACTCAGAACTGACCAGTCTCTCACCTGCCCACATTCCCCTAATTTTCAAAAACAGAATCATATCAAGTGGTCATTCCAGCACAAAAACGATTGAGGAGTAACACTATGCTGCTGTCTCCCATAGATTTCGATTCAGGATTTGTTGAGCGCTATGTCGCTTTCATGTTGCATCTCTGGCTTCAAATCAAGCTCAGTGGATGTGCTGATCACTGTATTATGATTGATAGATCAAATATATTGAATCTGACACAGTATGTTCAAACTGAAAGCCACTAGCGTTAAACATGAAAGTTGTTGGAGCATTCTAACAATATCTGGCCATCCATTTTAACAAAACGCAGCCACAATGACGACTTCTTTGACACAGTGTCAGTCTGGAGCTTAATGTAAACATTAAATAAGTTACACCTTGTGGTTTCAATCAGGATTGAGTGAAACCAAAGTGGGTTTCACTGGTAGTCTGTTCCACCCACTGCCAAAATAATGGACTGATCCTGGAAGGATGTAGCTCTATTTTCCTTATGAAAGTAACACAACGTTCGACCAATGAAGGATCTTTACACATTAGCAATAGCTTATACTATAACAAATGAACAGCATGAAAACAACCGCGTTCCTGGTGTGATGCTGTATTTACAGAAAGACTACTGGTAAAAAGCATCCAAAAAAGAAATATTTTGCGTAGGAGATTGCAGCAGTACAACTTCTTAATGAATCTTGTTAAACAGTGTAAATCTGAGGTTGCTGGCTAAACTCATATCACCTACAACAAGATACCTAATACCCAGAGGTGGAAATTTATCATTTCCACTAACATGCTTTGCATGGGGAGAGCTTTGAGTTTCACTGCTTCACAAGCTAAATCATTATTCCAATCTGGAGCATCTTTGCTGTTATTTAGGTCAACACTGTGTGTTTATTTCATGCTATCGACCATCTTCTCTATTTTCAGATTTTCTGCTCTTTGTCTCTTTGTTGATACACCTTTTCATCCGATTTTGAGGAAAAAGCAGCTGCTTTCTAGAACGCAATAAGGAAAAAAAATAATTACTAGCCTGCAACTCTGGGTGGGTAATGGTTGTGTTGTGTAATCATTTAAAATAAGCATTTCACATGAAATATGTACATAAAGGAACATGGAGAAAAAGGTGTGTGTGCGGAGTGACAGCTGAAAGCAAACTCCAGACTTTTAGGCAGTATACGGTTCAGTATTCAAAATTTTAAATTATGACAGCTTTGAGATCAAAGCAAACCTAACTATAAAGACCCAATACAGCTAAATATATATAAACAAAGCTAAGTTATTGCCTAGGCTGTGAAAGCTATTGTTAGCCCAGGTAAATCTTCATAACAAATACTATACAATGTGTTCAGTTAACCTAGAAGCCATATATCTTGCAATCCTATTTTAGAAAGTGTTATAAGACACAAAAGACAGATTCGGCCTCGCAAGTCTTCAAGCGAATTAACTCTCCATCAGGTCCACAGTGATCACTGCAGCTTCTTCTCCTTTGCCAGCTGTCTAACTGTCACTGTCCTTAATTTCTGCTTCAATACGTCTGATTGTTTGTTTGATAGCAGGAAGCCTCATTAGGAATGAATTTCCAGATGCCATTTTGAAAACAGGCATAGAAGAAATGACTCACTGGCCAAAGCACAGGTACAGAACTTTTAAAATAAAGCACACAAACACTGTGGTCATTAAGTCTATTTGACTATTTGAGCCTATTTCAACATTACTAAATTAAAGTGTAGTAACAGTACATCTTCAGACATAGTCTTTTTGATACTATTTTCTGTATTTTAGGGTAAAAATAAAGACATAACTGTTGTTATGGCAAATTTTGTCACACTGGCAAGCTCACCAATGACGTTTTTCATCTCAGCTTCATACTAAGCAGGTATGAGGGTGTTTGGTAATGTGCCTCTGGGGTCAAGGGTTTTGGTAATCTTCCTAAAGTTCAAATTTTTAATACCCATGAGAAAATCAAAGTTTCTTATCTGTGGTTGGCATCTACCACACTGAGTTCAACCAAACTAGTGGGACCCTGTAACCTGGGGTGTGTGTTTCATTGAGCTTGTATCTTTCACTTCACCTGGGTTGTCTCATTCATTTCTTTGCTATCCACTGTATTTGTGTGTGTCAGACAGAGTGGAGAGGTTATAAATTATACCTGGCTGCGTCATTCTGACTGTTGTTATCAACCTTTTTGTTGGAAAAAAAATCAGGGCTTCGGTGGCTGATATGCATAATACATTATATTCGTATACATACGCCTACATGCAATTTACAGTTTGTACACATCCATTTTTTATTTACAAATGTGAGTGAAATCCTCACACTGTTGAGCCCTGAAATCTTGTCACAATAAACTAGACGACAGCCCTGTGTTACTCTGGGGTTTTTTGTGTGTGTCTTATTTTCCTTGGGTGTCTACCTGCTATCCACTGATGAAGCAGTGACTGCTGCTTGTCTAAGCACTACTAAGGAATACTTAAAGAAGTGCTGAAACTGTGTCCCAAGTTAATAACATACTTATTTTGATAAGGATAGCAAACTCAACTTGAGGTGAGACTAAAATTGACAGGATTATAGTTTAGCAAATCCCATCAGCACTGAAATTGTAGACGGTGACACTGAAGACACCAATACAGCAGCTGCTTTTCTAAAGCAGTCTAACACATTGCACAGATTCAGATATAAAATATACTTTATTTTTTTATGTTTTCTGAAGTTGCAGGGCTTGAAACATTTACCTTTTTACATAAAGTAAATCACAATTAGCAACAATTTCACTAAAAGTAGTAAAGCGAACCTACATTTGCCCGGTCAACCATGACCAGAGATCACAGAATGTAAATACAATACAGCATCATTGCACGACACTGTCAGCTTTGTCATTATTAGAGGATAGCTCGAACAGCTATGTTAGAAATGACAACAGCACAATTTGTTTAGGCGCTGATCTGGGACCTGTACCAATTTAATACAAGTCCCACTCAGTCAGATGTTTTGGGGCATTTGTTGCTGTTTTCTGACATGTTATGTTGTGAACAATCAAATTAATGATGTCTGAATTCAATTTAGCAGCTTCATTTTCAAGAATATGGAATGGCACATGCTGACTAACTGTCATCCACTGACACAAATAATTGTTGTCTGTTCGAAGTGCTATGAAAAGTTACACACAAGATCTGCTTTTGCTCCCTTGTAAACAGTTTCGTGGAAAAAGAATATGTGGCTGATCAAAAAATGAAGCAGCATTTATTCAGAGAAGGGGCCTACCAGAGCAAAGGTCAGAACTGAACTGAACTCTTTAGATCACAGACCCACACGGGCACAAAAACAGATCTTAACAAATGTCAGCAGATCGTACCAGTCTTCATCAATACTGCCTCAGGGAACAACATCATTAATTTGAGGAAACCACTGGGCGAAGCCCTCAACCGTCATATTTTTTCATTGGTGAGAGGCAGCAAAACATGCAAGTCTGAATCTGTTGCCAAATGCCAAACCACATGAAAGGTAATTAAGATAGATTATTTGAAAACTTCAACAAGGCCAGATGGTCCTATGATTCCCTAATATTTACATTACACACACCATAACCCAACAGGAAACTGAATATACCCACAATTCAATTACTTAAATTATTTATATTAGGCAAGAAAGCACATAGCACAAGAAAGGAAAAAAAATGAAAGGACAGTGCTTGATATTATTCTAACACAAATGTCAAAAATCAAATAAAAAACTAATACTGAGCAAAACACTGAACCTCAGACTGAGTGCCCATCATATCATAATACTATGACAAAATGTGTGTTTACCTTTCATCTTGAGGCCTCTGGCCGGAAATCACAAACTGGATTCTGCTCTCTATAGTGTTAACACAATCTGCCCTGTTTCATCTTGTAGACATACAGGCACACATCCCATACTTGCCTCAGAAGAATCTGAGAAATTGGCACACATTTCCGTGTTGTTGTTTTCTTTATTTATTTATTTTTCTTGTTACACTGAGCATTTGTGTGGCTCATTTACTTTGGGAATTGACTGGAAGTGGTTTTAGTGAAATGATTTAGATTTTTTGTTACCTGTTAGTCCAGTTTTGTCCAGTCACTAATCTGATTTATCTGCTTTATATCAGAGACACACATTCAGGTTAAGGGCAACAAATTTAAAGTGTTAAGTACTTTGTAATCCTGAGTGCTAAATTTAAACACTGCTCTAGGTCTAAAGAGTTGTCGATGAGAAATGTAAATATCCTTTTTTTAGATTACATTAACCTTGTTAAGTTTAAAGAAAATAAATATCCAAAGAATACTCAACTCCTCCTCTCTTTCACACATGAGCACAAAACAGCATAACCTTTTGGGAGGCTGAGCACAGGTTCATTAGATAAATATGACACCAAGCATCTGGCTGGCAGACTGTGTCTGTGTGTATAAGTGTGTATATCAGTTTAATACAATCAAGTTGTACCTGCCTCCCTTTTGGTGGCAAAAAGTAAGTCCCCCAAAATGTAAATCATTTAATTTAAAGGATAAAAATGTAATGTCCTGTGAAGCAATGAAAACAAGGCTGTGTCTGTATGTGTGTGTTAAATATATATTAAAAGGAGCAGCTTAGACACTTCTTCTTTGTTATTAGATTTGCAGAAAATAGAAAATTTATATTTCTATATAAATTATAACATCAGTGTATCTATTAATTGCTTCTCATAAACACAGCAATAGGAGGCACATATTTTTTTAAGTACAGTATGTTCTGTGCATTTCTTTGCCTGTTTAAAACACTGACTTAATGTATTCCTAATTTGCTAATATATCACTTTCATCTGGAAGAACACAGACTTCTAATCAAATTCTTCATCTTCTGACAATCGATAGCATCACTATAACCACCCTATCTCCTCCCAACCAAATTCATTAAAATGTCAGAGTGTACAAAAGAACTAATGCATGGCATACGCTGAAGGGTGACTTTCTATTTGACCTCCTGACATATTTTTCAAAACACAACCAAAAGGCATAGCTCTGCATTCATAGATTCTTATTAGTGTTGGTTGACTATCGATGAATATCACTTAATTGGGAAATTTGCATGATCTGTACACTATAATTACCATAAAGTACTTCCAAGAATAGAAATGGGTGAATGTTTTGTATCACACTGATATACATCCAGAGCAGCTTATTAAGGAATGTGTGTCTTGCTTAAAGTATCATCTCAGATGCATCCTCAGTGCATTACTGGTACACAGCTGGAAAAAACAAACCATGGACTTGTGTGCATTGTAACCATATAGCTACAGGGCAACTACCAAAAATTACAAATTTTGTACAAAAAGATGGTAATAAATACTGAACATATTTAGGTTTTGATTTGATGGTGGCACTAGATAAAAACAAGATCACCAAATGGACAGGGGAAAGACATACAGCTCTGGAAAAAATTAAGAGACCACTGCAAATTTTTCAGAAATCAGCATCTCTACATATATGACAGTCATTCCATTCCAGTGTCTCTTGAATTCCAACACAAGCACACCTGTTTCTACCTAATAAGGTATTGATGAGGTGATCACCTGAACCAAATCTTATTTAACGAGGAAAAGTATAAAAACCATTGCTGTGGTCATCACTATCCTCTTGCAATAGGACCAACTGGATGGCAAAAACAGTGCTAGTAGTACATCAAAAGTAACTGGAAAAAAAAAAAAACACTACTGACCATGCCAAAAGAAATGAAAAGAAAAGTTTTGTGTGAGGAAAAGAAGGGTTCAATTCTGGCTTTACTGGCAGAGGGATACAGTGAGCGTCGGGTTGCTTCCATCCTTAAAATTTCTAAGACGGCGGTTCATAAGAACAAGGTCAAGCAGCAGACAT
>VUQI01060043.1:20204-38408 GCA_015106735.1 Paratilapia polleni | reverse complement strand
CTCTGGAAAAAATTAAGAGACCACTCCAAAATTATCAGTTTCTCTGATTTTGCTATTTATAGGTACATGTTTGAGTAAAATGAACATTTGTTTTATTTTTGTTTTATTCTATAAACTACCAAATACCAAAAAAGGTCCAGTGTTTTCAGATCTCAAATAATGCAAAAAAAAAAAAAAACAAAGTTAATATTCATTTTTAAAAAAAAAATTACAAATGTTTTAACTTAGGAAGTGTTCAGAAATCATTATTTGGTGGAATAATCCTGATTTGCAATCACAGCTTTCATGCATACAACTTGTTGCCTTCTGCTCTGACAATGTTCCCCAACTCTGAGGATTGTTTTTTTCCAGCAGGACAATGTTCCATGCCACACAGCTAGGTCGATCAAGGTGTGGATGAAGGACCACCAGATTAAGACCTTGTCATGGCCAGCCAGGATAACCTTGTACGTGGCTTGATTCATACCATAATGTTCGATTCCACCTCGGGCCATTTGCTGCATCCTGCTCTCTCTCCCAGCTTTCCTGTCAACTCTCAACTGGCCTGTCATAATAAAGGCTAAAAAGCCCAAAAATGCTTTAAAAAATCAAACTTGGTTTGTAAGCAAAGTTTATGTATAGCATAAAATTACTGTAGCTGCAGGAAAATGCTTCATATGAGAAACATACACTCAACAGCCACTTTATTAGTTACACCTTGCTAGTACTGGGTTGGACCTCTTTTGCCTTCATAACTGTCTTAATTCTTTGTGGCATAGATTCAACAAGGTGCTGGAAAGAGATTTTGGTCCATATTGACATGATAGCATCACACAGTTGCTGTAGATTTGTTGGCCGCAAATCCATGACGTGAATCACCTGTTCCACCACAGCCAAAAGGTGCTCTATTGGATTGAGATCTGGTGACTGTGGAGGTCATTTCAGGGGCTTAAAGTGTGCCGAATGTTGCAGCAGAAATCGAGACTCATGAAACCAGACCAGTCTTCTATTGTCCAGTTTTGGTGAGGCCCATGTGAATTGTAGCCTCAGCTTTCTTGTGCTGACAGGACTGGCACTCAGTGTGGTCTTCTGCTGCTGTAGCTCATCTGCTTCAAGGTTGGACGTGTTGTGCTCTTCTGCATACCTTGACTGTAATTGGTTATTTAAGTTACTGTGGCCTTCCTATCAGCTTGAAGGAGTTTGGTCATTCTCATCTGACCTCTGTCATCAACAAAGCATTTTCGCCCAGAGAACTGCTGCTCCCTGGATATTTTCTCTTTTTTAAACCATTTTCTGTAAACCGTAGAGACTGTTGTGTAGGAAAATCCCAGTAGATCAGCAGTTTCTGAAATAGTCAGACCAGCCTGTCTGGCACCAACAACCATACCATGTTCAAAGTCACTCAAATCATCTTTATTCCCTATTCTGATGCTCATTTTGAACTTCAGCAGGTTGTCTTGACCATGGCTACATGCCTAAATGCACCGAATTCCTGCCATGTGATTGGCTGATTAGATGTTTGTGCTCACAGGCAGTTGAACAGGTGTACCTAATAAAGTAGCCAGTGAGTGTATAACTGTACATTAATGTTTAAACAGTATTTTACTGTTGTTCATGGCGTAGTTACTTTTTTTGTAGTTTTGGTGCGATTATGGACTCCAAGATAAATGTGAGGGCTGGTAAGATGATTAACAGGGTGGAAAGAATCAGACTCTTATCTAAAGTGACAAACACTTACAACAAGGCACTGCTTTTCTTTAAGTGGTCACAAGGCAAAATAGGTGAGATGCACAGGTTAAATCTTTAAGATATTTTGTATTTTAGATTTTTATCATATGTTTTGGTAGAAAATCTTCTGAGCTGAAAACTAACTAGTTACTGCAACTCTCAGAAAAGTAGTATTTGGTGAGAGTTCGGGATTGGAGGATTACGACAGTAAATTTTTTTCTCTGTGACTATGCAGGACAGACGGTGGCATCACTAAAGGATCTACAATAGGAGTGCTGCTGGATTTTACACGTGGGATTGTCATCTTCCTAGTGAACGATGAGCAGCAGGGCCCAGTGGCTTTCGAAGGCTTGGAGGGCGCCTACTACCCTGCTATCAGCCTCAACCGAAATGTCCAGGTAGAAAATTTTACTGTTCACGCACATACCAGGGCTGCATATTTCAACTGGGGAGAAAATATGATCATTTCAGCTGCTGGCAAATGAATTTAGACAAATCTTGTGTGGATTTTTTTCTATTTTTGTATTTTACTTTTTTTTTTTTTTTTGGATTAAACAATATAACACTGCAAAGGCCAAACAATGAACTGTCTGTATACACTATTGCGGAAAACAAGTCCGTCCCAATACTGCAATGTAATTTTATATTAATAGCTTTCAGTCTTGATATAAACTATGTAAATTTCAGAGTCAATACAGTGAGTCCTGCAGCTCTAGGTGGTGCTGTTTAATTTGCTAACTCTGTGTTCACATCAGCCTGAGCACTGCAACAAAAAGCAAGTTAGGATTTTACTTGTAAATTAATAAAGCATCACGGGTGCAGTTATTATTCATTAAAACAGTCAAACTTTTACAAATATGGCCTCGGGGGATTAAATCTTAACAGAGAAGAAGCTTCAAAGAGTCAACAACAGTCAGTAGCTTTGAATTTCTTATTGCTCCCAGTCAGTTTTCTCATTTGTAGTGCTGTCTCCAGGAAGCAAAATGCCTCCAAGAGAAAACTCTTCAGGCATTGAGGAACTAGTTCCACAGCTCCCCCTGCAGGAATGAAAATATATTAAATGTATTTACCTTAATTTATTAACCCAACTGTGTGTAAATGTATGTTTCTTTAGGTCACGCTGCACACTGGTCTACCCATCCCTGATTTCTACACTCCAGGAGAGGCTGATCCGACTGGCTCCGTGTGCTGAAGAGTCAACACCACCCAGTTTGGGGAAACCTCTCCAGCATTTCCCAAGGTTCATCCTGCCAGTCAAAAACTCCCTCTCCCCTTCACCTTCTCCTCTGTTCCTGAACAACTGACCCCAAGAGCTCTGAAAGAGGTCCCATCCAGCACTGAGCCATGCCTTTATCATGCCTAAACCCTGAACTCATGGACCATCTGTAGGACACTGGCAGTGTGGATGGTGCTTTGCCGTCTGTACCTTGTATTTTGATATTTTGATGTGTTCCAGTTGGTTGAAGAAGATGAAAGCCTGCTGATTTCCCAGCTAATGGACTTGGAATGTTTTTAGAGCCACGTTCATAATATGGGCATAAATGAATAGTTTGACATTTTGGGAAATAGGCTCATCTGTTTTTTTTTCTGAGACTTGGATTTGGATGAGAAGATTGACACCACTCTAAAATCTATATGCTGATTATGGAGCCCATAAAGACTGAAAACAGGGGGGGAAGCTAACATGTGCACCAACTTTCAACCAGTGCAGTGTAAAATTATGTCGTTGGTTTTTTTTTACATTTAGATGTATGTATGGAAAGAGTCTGGCTAGCTGTTTCCCCTTTTTTCAGCCTTTATGCTAAGCTAAACTAAGAGACCTCTAGCTGTAGCTTCATATTCAGTGGGTAGCCAAGAAAGTGGTGTCGAGCTTGAAGCAAATATTTCCCAAAATCTCCAATTCTTCTTTCAGAGAAAGCGGGTTCTTTTGTAAATGAGTTTATAAGAAAAAATGAGCCCCCATCATACCATCCACATACATCCACACATGCTCACCCCTCTCTTTTTTCAAAAACACATCTTTTTCTCCTCATGAACATATTCTCACGTTTAAAACACCAGGGGGGAGAATGAGAGGTCGTCTGTGTGAAAGCGTGTGAGAAGTGGTTGAGATGGGTCAGCAGCTGTAACAATCCAAGGACGAGAGCAGTAGTCTGACTCTCAGCCGTGTCACTGTCATATCCCCGTCCGTGTAAATGACACGCTTTTCTTAGTGGCTTAGCTTGTGTGAACCTTCTGTATTGTTTGTATAAAAAAAAAAAAAGAAAAAGAAAAGAAAAATTACAGTATTGATAAATAGCCTGAAATGCACCTGGAAGCGAGGCCTTCATGCACCTTTCTCTGCAGTGCAGCTCTCAAAACAGGAAGGAAGAGTTTTGGATTAATGTATCATATAGAAGTGAGTTGGGTTAAATAAGATGTTTGAATAAGGTGCTACAGCAGCTCGCTTAGTTCTGGCTTTTTTTACTGTAGGTGACTGAGTACTGGTAGTTTTGTAATATTGTTATTGAAATGATCTATTGCAAAGAGGTGTATAGCTAAATAAGTTATTGATGTTCAGAGTTTTTCAATGAAAAATCGTCATGTTTCCTTCAGTTGATATATAGTTATTACAGAAAGAAAGAAACATTTTGTTACTTTGAAAATGTACTCCAGAGTTTGTTCTCGTGCTGAAGAGGCTTCTCAGTTTTATTTCCTTAAAAAGCAACAGGAGAGGAGATGAGACGCTGGGATGTTTTTGTGGCATCACATCTTGGTAACAACCTCCTCAGTGGGCCACAATGTCAGACCAGCAGTTTGATTTATTCAAGGCTAACCCATGCTCAGTACTAATGCTAGTATGACAATATGACAAAGAAAATGCCAACATGCAATGTTTAGCAGGAATAATGTTTACTTTATTTAGTTTTGCTCAAAAGTGCTAAAACGTAGCACTAAAAAAAAGCACAGATAGTTTGCATTTATTTAGTCAAAAATCAAATGCAAAAGTTAGGTTATCACCTAATTTTATTTGGTACTAGCCAAAATTACTAATACACCAAATCATGATCAGATTAACCAGTTTAAGGGCACCTGGAGAGAAAAAACAGCTGTTGGTCCTCATTGATCCCTCTGAATATGAACCCTGCTCCCTCCAAGTTTGTGGTGATTAAATCAAATAGAACTTTATCTTGGAAAATGCTTACCATGAGGAAAATGTATAGCACTGTGCAAAAGTTTTAAGCCACCCTTCATTTCTTTATATTTTGCTTTTGAGGAGCCAGATTTTCTTGTAATTTTTTTAAGTGGTCTTGAGCAATAGTTCTCCAGGCTTTCTGAAGGTCTTTCAAAGTTTTTCTTTGGACATTGGCTGCTTTTTCACTCATTTTCAGTCCAGTCCTAGTACCTGAATATTTTCAGAGGCATGTTTTTTTGTTTGTTTGTTAGTTAAGACACTTAACATTGACCTTTGAATCACTGAAAACAGGCACTTAACTCAAGGAATGAACCAGTGTTGTGTCTACACATAACAGACAACTTAGCAAAGAAACAATTTTAAATTGTATCTTTAGGCACTTTGTTAGTAGCAGCCTGTTGCAAAAATGCATAATTTGTTCCCATAGCTTTAGTTGAGTCTATGAAAAATGTCAAAGGTAACACAGTTTGACAGGCATAATATAGTATTTTTGTACCAACAAAGTGATCTTAGCAAATTAAAAAAATTGAGGAAATTGGACAAGTGGAGGACAAAAGAAGAAGTGGCAGGCCTAAAAAACTAAAAACTATCTACAGCAGATGAACAGTATCTGAAAGTCATGTCCTTAAGAAATAGGAGAAAATCCAGCAAAGACCTGACACAGGACCTGAGAGATGCATCTGTCCCTTCAGGTGATCCATCTACGGTTCACCAATGCCAGAATATACAAGAACTGGACTGAATATCAGTAGTAGCAGGTCTTATGGAGTGATGACTCCAAATTTGAAATTTTTGGTTCAAATCATTGTCAGTATGTACGGAGAGGTACAACAGTGAGTGTCTAAAGCAATCTGTAAAACATGGAATTATGAACACAGAAAAGTACAGTCAGATTTTGATCCACCATACAATACCATCTGGAAAGCATCTGATTGGCAACAGCTTCCTTTTTCAGCATGACAATGATCCCACACACTCTGCCAGTGCAGTAAAAGCATACCTGGATAGAAAAACACACAGTGGAACACTATCAGTCATGGATTGGCCTCCCCAGAGCCCGGACCTCAACATTATTGAAGGAGTGTGGGATCATCTTTACACAAGTTTTTCACATTTTTGCACATTTCAATAAACCACTGCACCTATTTCTCATTTTCCTAGCAAAATATGAAGAAATTAAAGGTGGTTCAAGTCTGGCACAGTACTGTAAATGATCCTAAAACTAGATTTTTACATAGAGCCCCTCATCAACACAGGAATGGCTAGATAGCAAACAATGCAGAACCCACCTTAATTGGTACTGTACTTTAATGGTGCAAAATTACACTGTATTTATACTGTCAAGTGTTTATTTTGTACCTATTTATAATAATGAGGGTAAAGACACTTCATTGTTAAAGCAGTATAAATACAGTATAAATTTTGGCCTCTATAAAGTTGAATGAATATCTGAGTTTCAACACTATCTGAATACCATAACGTTCATGATGATGGGATTCTTTGCAGGACTCCTATGTCAGACTGCTATAGTTTTTGCTCAGTGTGCCTAATAATTTGCACCAGAAAGTAATTCATCCTGAGAGGAAAATGAATGTTTCTAGGCTAAAGAGGTTGACCAACTGATGGATCCTTAAGTCAAAATGTAGAATGAGGGAACTGCTGCCCCTTCGGGTTGCCTATAAAGTTTCCCTGAGCATCGTAGCCCTGAGACATACATCACATGTCTAGCATATACATAAGGTGCTATCCTGTGTTTGAGCTTCATGGGTGTGCCTTTTCCCCGTCTTCAGTGCCCAAAATATTTATGAAACTTTGCTACAAACTAGATTCATTGCTTCAGCAGAGTCAACTGTAACATCTGTGATGCCTGACTTCACCTGCTGCTACATATTTTTATATTGTGAAAGGGCAAAATTAAACAATAGTCATGTTTGCTACTGATATAACCACAGTATTGAAGAGAAAATCGCAGTCAGGTCTGATATTATTTTCATTTCTCCTCCCTGTAATTACAGTGATTGTAAATCATATGGCACTACTAAAATGGTTGCACAAAGAAAATATAATTTACAGTATGACAGTGTATGTGCATGTGTACTGAGTGCAACATTCAGCAAGTTGCACAGCCTTTGCTGCAAGGCTGAATTCAAGCTTTGACTTATGCAACATTTAACAGGCTGTTTTTCAAGGTAAGCCTTTTGTTCAGCCATAATTATGATAGGGGAAAATAGTGCATTCAGCAGTGGGTCACTGAGCGACAAGAGCTTCTTTTGACTCATGCACAGACAAGTGCAGCCATTATCAAAGCATTACATAACCTTAGAATCCAGGACACATGAACAATGTGGCTTTAACTCAGCAAAATAGTTCATTAAAGACATTTTCCATATGTCCAGTGTGAGATTGCGCACACTTCTGTAATATTCTGTGAGAATATGTGAACTTCTTTAATTAAAGAAATGACCTGAATCTGTGTTTCTGAACTGAACACATAGGGTGCTGACATTAAAAAGTGTGTGATTGTAACATTTATTATTTCTAAACCAGCCATATATACTTATACAACATTAAATTAACCCGGGGATGATTTAAGTCTGCTGTAAAGCCTCGCCAAATATAGAAAATATTTCTTAAAAGAAATACACTCAGTCGCTGGGCGACACTGGGTGTTATATCTCCAAATGTACATACATACAGTCTGTGTGTGTGTGTGCATGTATGGCTGTGTATGTGTGTGTGTGTTACCTGCATTATAACCTCATTTCAACTCCAAAGTGATTCTTTTTGGCCCATTTGATCCAAGGTGGAATGTCATCGCTTAATATTATTTACGGTGAACCTGAAATATCTCTGTGGAGACTTTTATCAATGTATTACTATGATTTTAAAAGTATGATTAAAATGATTGTTCTAATGTCTATCATTACCATATTACTGCTATTATTCTGATGATTTGAAGTATAATATGAGCCTCTGTGTTTTCTGTATGTGTGAATATTCAATAAATAGGTGTCAACAAGGTGGTATTGTTGTGTGTTTTCAAAATGAGGACCCAAACGCAGGATTTGGGAGCCAGGTGTAATGAACACAAAGGAGATTTAATTGTAAGCTGTTGTAGGGCAACAATTCGACACAGGAAAAGGCTCGGTAATTGGGAAGAACAAAAAATAATGTACACATCAGGAAAGCAGAAAGACAGCAAAAGGAAGAGCAGCGAGATATTAGCAAACAGGTGGGTAAAGAGGCTGAGAAGGAATGAAAGATACACATGTGGAGGTGTAGAGAGATGAGTAACAGGTGGAACTAGTGAGGGTGGGGCAGACAATTACAAATGAGGGGAAAAAGACAAAGATAGGAAGTGATAGTTACACAAGGGAAGTGATTACCAAATAAAACAACTTGACAGTAAACTACAATAAATAAAATTATTATTCTTATGAACAGTTTTGAGGTACTTATACTTTAAATGAGTATACATGAGTTTATGCTGCTTCATATAATTACTCCACTACATATATTTGGCCGCAGAGTAGTGGTCTTTTTTCCTACCTAAACTACTTAATTATTATTTGAAGAATAAAGAAGTAAAACATTTCCAGTGTTTCATTACAAAGCATCAAAGATTTGATCAAGTTTAATTTTGATTTTTGATTGAGTTTAAATTTAATTAAGTTTAAATTAATCATGTCAAGCCCCCTCCTATTTCTCTAGTGACCTACTCAAGGGTCCAGACAGAGTTTGGGAACTACCCAAAGTAGTGTGAAAGTAGCTCTACAGTGACAACCTGCTACAAGCATTTTATTCATTTATTGCATGCATGCATGCATACATACATGTTTGTATGTATTGTTGCATTACATATAAAAAAGAACTCACAACTTACAATTTTATGGTACAATATATGTAGCTTAACTTTATATAATTTGATTATACTCTATCAATACTACTTCACCTTTTTATCATATTAAATACTATCCAGTTAAAAACGGTGTAAATCATTCATTCTTTATCTTCCGTGTTTCTGTTTCCTGCTGCTTTGCAGGTCAGCAGGGGCACGACAGGGAAACACCCTCCCCCCTGCACTCACCAATGAAAAGTAGCATGAGGAGGAGACTAATGCATGAAAACTGCAGCTCTTTTCCCTTTTAATTTCACTTCCAGCCAGGACAAGAACGGTAACGCAGACCGAAGCTGCGCACCCACCATGGCGACGCCTCTCACCGACCAGGAGAAGCGCAAGCAGATCAGTATCAGGGGGATCGTGGGAGTGGAGAACGTGGCAGAGCTGAAGAAGGGATTCAATCGTCACCTGCACTTCACTCTGGTGAAAGACAGAAACATTGCAACACCCAGGGATTATTATTTTGCCCTGGCCCACACCGTGAGAGATCACTTGGTGGGGAGATGGATCAGAACGCAGCAGTTTTATTATGAAGTAGACCCAAAGGTAAAGACGTGAGGTTTCAGTGTCACCCTGAAACTAAACTGCCACACACACTGTTGTAGTGCACCCAATCTGTGCTTCAGAGTGTGACCCTGAAAGCTTGAAACATGTAGATTGTTTAATCTGGGAATGCATTTCCTGTGTTTTAAAGGAAAAAAACCTGCAGTTATTCGTAAAAGTGCTTTAGCATGTTTCCTTTTTTTTAATGGGAAGTAGTTTTATGTTGCATAACACTTTCCATATTACAGTAAGGCACTGTTCTTTTAGGTCACTGCCTCATGTTTTTGTTCAGAGAAATGCTGGCTTGTTCCACTTTCATTCACTGCTGCTCAGCACTGCTGTTCATTTCTGCACCTTTAAGCCACAATCACATAAAATATATCAAAAGTATTCTGTTGGAGTTACAGATTGATTAAAAAGATGTAGCATATGCAGAGACTTACTCTTTCTGGGGGTTTTTTTCACATGCCCAGAGGGTGTACTATCTGTCTCTGGAGTTCTACATGGGCAGAACGCTCCAAAACACAATGATCAACCTTGGGCTGCAGAACGCCTGTGATGAAGCCATCTACCAGGTCTGGTTTAGAACAGTAATTTCAACAACAACCACAATTGCACAAGTTGAGCATACATAATGAGTGTGCTGATTTTTTTTTTTTTTTAATTGCTTTGCTGTAGCTTGGCCTGGACATGGAAGAGCTGGAGGAGATGGAGGAGGATGCAGGGCTGGGGAATGGAGGTCTGGGCCGACTTGCAGGTAAAATGCTGCAAATGCTTAAAGGATGCAGAGAAAAAGAGAGGAAAAGGTTTTATTGCACACCCTCTCCTCTGGGAAAATGACTGTATTCTGCTCATCAACTGACAATCACAGTGCAAAAAGGTGTGCCCTGAAATTCAGCAAATGAGTGAAAGATTAGTCATTTTGCAGGCAAACGCCTTATCTCCACTACAACAATACTCCATTATAATTTCCGGGTTATTTTGGCAGTTCTCCATAAAATACGTCTGTGTGCCTATTGAAGCAACGTGCAGGCACAAACATATCGCAACAACCTCACCAGCACCACAGATTTCATTTGTAATTTCAGCACTAAAGGGTTTCTATATTTCAGATTTTATGTCTAATTCTTTCTGCACACAGCATGTTTCTTGGATTCAATGGCCACCTTGGGTCTTGCAGCGTACGGTTATGGCATCCGATATGAATATGGGATCTTTAACCAGAAGATAAGAGACGGCTGGCAGGTACCTGCACCTTGTTTATCGACAAAGCTTCTTTTCTGTGGAATCTTCTAAGCTTTATTTTAATTAAGCTAATTAAGCTCGGCCACGGCTTCTCTCTTCATAGAGCGCATCGTTTCTGTCTTCTCTTTTACTTTGAAAATGGGGATTGTCCTCTCAGAGTTGATTGGGGCCACAGCAGAAATTATTAGGTCAGAATACTTTTAAAGCTAATCATTAATAGAAACTTGTGGTCAGCTCCACTTAACACTGCTGGAGTGGTGCAAGAAGCTGGTTGGTTGGTTGTATACAAACAAAACAAAACATTGTGTATCTGAGATCCCAAAGTTAAAGGCTTTTGCCCTATTGATTTCTGCTGCTTATTTGAAGTTCAGACCCTCAGTGTAAACATGGACTTCTGAACACTGACCTAGAAACATACAGTGTGGGTGAATCTGCAATCCATGCTGCTACTGAACGTTGTTAATCCAAAATCTAAAATATTAGTCCTGACTGGACTTCAAGCTCTAAGTAGAAGATTTTGTGTCTTACTCTGTGACTCTTGTCCTGGAGCTCTAACTTCTCTTTGCCCTGTTTTGACCTGCTGTAGGTGGAGGAAGCAGACGACTGGCTGAGACATGGAAATCCCTGGGAGAAAGCTCGCCCTGAATACATGCTGCCCGTTCACTTCTATGGACGAGTAGAGGAGACAAGAGATGGCCCAAAATGGGTTGACACTCAGGTACTGACACTGAATTACTGACGAAGTAAAACACTGAGAGTAGTTACTTTTATTATGTAGAGGTGTATGTATGCAGTAACACACAGGAGCTAAATTTTAGCAAAACACGAATATGCAAGATTTTAGTATTTATGGCAGTCACACAGATACTTCACACAGATACAAAAACATTTAAGTGTATACACACCAGCTCTCCAATGTAGTCACCTACTATAGGAATATCGTTGAGAATACATGAAATAAACTGTTAATTTATGGTGTGTGTGTGTGTTTGGTTGTGGGGGTAGTTAATATAGGAAAATTTTACCAAGCTATCTTACTTACTTACTTATATATATTTTTTTCAGCTTAGATTTTTTTTTTAAATTTTTTTAAATATCTTGTCTTGCAGGTGCTTCTAGCGATGCCTTACGACACACCCATTCCTGGCTACATGAACAACACTGTAAATACCATGAGGCTGTGGTCTGCCCGCGCCCCCAATGACTTTAACTTGAAAGACTGTGAGTGCTGAATTTTATTATCTCTGGTTATGCAGTTGATTGCCAGTTTTAGTAGAATTACTCAAAAGGTTATGAACTGATTTGCTTGAAAATCTTACCAGTGGTAGCGTGAGGCCCAACTGCCAGGAAGTTTTGAAAGGATTCTTTACATTTCTGAGGGCAAAATTGGACATTACACTTAATATCTTCACAAATGCATATCAACTTGAAATAAGAAAAGCTAGAGGACATCATCTTGTTGTTTTCAAGAAAATATCACAAACTAACTCAGATCCAGATCCCTTTGGGTCCAGGTACTCAATTCTTGTTTTCTTATGTTATAAAAAAAAAAATACACATTTGCAACACAGTGTCAGCATTTCCTTTTTATTTTTCAACAGACAAACTTTGCATAACTGCTGCAAGACTGATAACATGCAACAAGATGTTTGCATTGGCAAATATCTCAAATTCTACTTCCTCTCCTACAAGTTTTATTGTTTTACTTTAAATTTAAAGCCTTTCATATGTAATTTTTTTTGTCTGTAGTTAATGTGGGAGATTACATCCAGGCTGTTCTGGACAGAAATCTGGCAGAGAACATCTCTCGAGTGCTCTACCCAAATGACAATGTAAGTTTATATGTAGCAGTTCAGTTTAACATGTATGCGTCAAGGGCAAAGGATTTTTTTATTCTTTTTCTCCAAGAAATTGGATACATTTTTTCCATGTGCATAATATGCTGGACTCTTGGTAATCATTGGGGTCCTTCATCTCCACTCTTTCCTATGTTGTAGTTTTTTGAAGGAAAAGAACTTCGCTTGAAGCAGGAATACTTTGTCGTGGCAGCCACACTCCAAGACATCATCCGTCGCTTCAAGACCACCAAGAAGGGCGCACCCGGTCGCACCTCCTTCAAGAGCTTCCCAGACAAAGTAAGCCTCAGAGTTTTCTACTTTTTGTAATAATGAATGCAAAAGGCGAAGTGATAGCATCAGTTTCAGTGGCTCTGGCTCTAACTTCATCTTATTTTATAACTTTGGTCATCCTCCAGTAGCAAGGAACCACAAACCTATGTGATAGTGCCCAAATCAGCCAGTTGTTCCTCTCTGGATACCTCTAACTTGCACAAACAATAAAGTCCTGTTTTCATAGAAGAGTAAAGCAGAGCAGACACCTGCTAGAAAGATAAGGAAAAGATATTCAACACGCATATTAAATACATATAACAAAATGCATGCACGAGCTATATTTTTGCTGTGATTTTGTGCAAATATTATGTAATATGTGTTTTGAAATCAAAGAGATTGTAGCAGCAGTTATAAGAAGTCAACAGAAAGGAAACCACCATCTAAATACAGGATGCCGTGTTTTCCAGGTTGCCATCCAACTAAATGACACACATCCGGCCATGGCCATCCCAGAGCTGATGAGAATCTTTGTGGACATTGAGAAACTCGACTGGGACACGGTTGGTAGAAAGTGACTTACAACAAGTGTAACAGGCTTTGATTAGGAAATCATGAACAATGGCAAGAAACAAGCACTTCAGTCTTGCATAATGTTTAAGCACACCAGCAAAAGCTGACTGCCAGGTTAAGAAATAAAATGCAGGCAGGTGGAAGCTGTTAATATACTGAAAGAAGAGGTGATATAAAGCAAAGGCTTTGACTTTAGCATAGTGTGTAAATAAATAGAAAAGAATAAACTCAATCTTCATGTGCAGGCATGGGACCTCACAAGGCGCACCTTTGCCTACACCAACCACACAGTCCTCCCTGAAGCTCTGGAGCGCTGGCCTGTAGAGCTGATGGAGAATCTCCTGCCCAGACACTTGCAGATCATCTACCAGATCAATCAGGCCCATCTCGATGTACGTATACCAGAGCTCACATTCCGTCAGTCAAGAAATGAGACCATCATCCAGCTGTCGATTTTCTTTGTATTTCAGTCTGTTCTTTAGTTTTGCATTAAGAGTGCCTGATGATGACAAACTACATTCATGATTCATGAGCTGGACATACTACCGTCTGTTTCTGTTCTGTTTCTGCAGAAAATTGCAGCACTCTATCCAAACAACATGGACAAGCTGAAGAAAATGTCTCTAATTGAAGAGGACGGATGCAAGAGGGTGAACATGGCACACCTGTGCATCGTGGGATCGCACGCTGTCAACGGAGTCGCTGAGATACACTCCAACATTATCAAGACTGAAGTGTAAGCTGTCTGCTGCTGCATGCAATAAAACAGTCAATCCAAACTCAAACAAAAGACCAAATGAGTGCTGCAGCTACCGTTAAATGGGGTGATTAAAAAGGAAACCTGTAAATGTCATTGCAACAAATTATTTTAAAAAAACTGAAACAAGAGAAAGACAAAAAGCTTACAAGAATAGTTGCTACATGAGAATGGCCTCACATGTTACCACAGAATTGAATCATCACCTCTGTTACACACCCTCACCATTAACATTGCATGAAACTCTCAAAGGTAAAAACCAAGACAAAAATTACAAGAACCTAAATTAAAAACAGAACCCACTGTATGTTGATTATTCTACAAATACTGAGTAGGTTATTTTTGCATGGAACATTTTGCAAACGGTTTTCCAGATATCCAAAAATCTCTTGTGGTTGAGATGTTGGAGTTATCATTCTAAGGTAATGAGGTGCAAACTCTTCAAATCAGCCTTGTACTCTGACCACTTTACCACATGGCAGTACTGTGAGACTGAAGGACATTTTTAGGTGTCTGCTTATTGATGTAGATGTTTTTCCTAATGTTCATAAAACGGAAGCACAAGCGCTAAAGATTTTCAGATAAAGCATATAAAAGTGCCGTATGATTTAAAAAGACAATTACAGATACTCTGGTATGCTGGTTTTAAAACTTCCTCCTCTTGAATATTTCCCTCTTTAGGTTTCGTGATTTCAGCGAACTAGAACCAGACAAGTTTCAGAACAAAACCAACGGCATCACTCCCAGACGTTGGCTGCTCCTCTGCAACCCCGGACTAGCTGAGCTTATAGCTGAGGTCTGTTTGAGCCACAATAAGTAATCGAGTGCCAAGAGACAGTGTAGGGTTCAAGATCCCTAAATCTTTAAAGATATATCCTCTGGCTGTCCCTTGATTTGAAACTTGGCAAGTTTTCTCTTCTTCCTCTTTTACAAACTGTCTGCTGAAGCATATACTATCAATTTGTTTTTGCATATTTTAGCATGATATTAACCGTGTCTTTCAGGCCATTGGAGAGGACTATGTGAAGGACCTCAGCGAGCTACAGAAGCTGAATGACCTTGTTGACAATGCTGCCTTCATCCGTGATGTCTCTAAAGTGAAACAGGTAGAGTGGAGAGTGTCAGTGCAAAGTACTTGAGTAGATTTATTCAATTATTGTGCCTAAAACACAGGCAGGTATTTATGCTTCAACTTCAGCTTCAAGTGTGGCAACAGAGGGGCTCCTTGGTGTAGTGGTTAACACATTTGCCTTACAAGCAAAAGATCCCTATTTTGAGACTGGGAGGACACAAGCTAGTGTACGTCTAGCTTTTGTCTGGGAGGTTACAAGTTAGTGTAATAAATGGGAGCATTACATCACAAAGGGCATCGGCGAATCTTTGCCAAATCAAACATGTAGATCCATCGCTGTGGCGACCCCTTGGGAAATAAGGGAGCAGCCAAAAGTACTGTGATGGTTCACTATTTACAAGAAAATATCCATTGAACTACATTTATGTGACAGACATAAGTAATACATTTTACATTACAAAAATAAACAAATAGTTTGTTGTGGAATATTTACCTAGTACTTTATGACTTTTGTTTTTGGCTTGTGATACCTCACAGTAAAGCAGGTGTTGTGCTACAGTACTTCTTTTCTGCTCAGTGACTTCACAACCCTTTGGATTTATCTGACCCTTGTTTGTAAAGTGCTGCCCTTAAATAAATGTATATAAAGTAGTTAAGGTAGCTCCATTTCAACTGAATACAAAAGCAAGATGTGGTTTACACTCTGTTGCATCAGTATTAACTTTGTACTGAAATCATATCAGTCATAGCAGACATTTTTCTGCAGCATGAGTGCTTATGAGCATATACTCCTTGCACCACTCTCCAGATATAGAACTAGTAGCAAAGAAAATTATCTGAGGAATATGGTTTGGCATTTGTTTTGGTCACAGGCAGCTGTTAGGGATTCAAGAAAGCCTCAGAATTGGGACTTATCAATAGATTTAGTGGCTCCTTCTGATCAAAAAGCAGTTTACGTGTATTGGTAGGTTTCTAAACATTAGTCCCTGTGTTCATGTAGCTAATAATTACATTATGGTGTTTGTTCTGCTGCACCATGAATCCATTAATTTAAATCTAAGTGGAAAATTGCATCTCTTGCCTTCTTTGTGTTTTTTTTGTTTTGTTTTGTTGTGTTTTTTGTTTGGTTTTTTTATTACCTGTGCACGTCGTAACAGGCAGAGACAATCTGATTGTGTTGTGCAAGATTGCATTTTGTGGCTTTAAACCTGGTACATGTCCAGACGGCACTCAACTGTTATTCAGCAATTTCATCTCAATGACTTCCTTCCTGCCAAGTCACATGTTTCTCATTTTCTCACAGGACAACAAGGTGAAATTTGCCCAGTACCTGGAGAACGAATACAGGGTGAAAATAAACCCATCCTCCATGTTTGACGTCCATGTGAAGAGAATCCACGAGTACAAGCGGCAGCTCCTCAACTGCCTGCACATCATCACCATGTACAACCGTACGTGCAGCGCTCGTGTTTGATTACCAAGCGCCAAAAGGTTTCCTAATGGCTAGTTCTGAGTGATAATATACATAACATATTCTGACATGTCCTGGTGTGGCAGATTCTCCACCCATCTGTGCTCTCTGCATGTTAAAGCAAACATGAAGAATGCAGCTGTCTAAATCAGCTGCGGGAATTTTCCATGCAGCCACAAGGCTGTAGTAGACAGGAGTTTCATTAGCACTTCTCTTCTGTCCAACATGATCTTTGCTTTGATGCTGACTACGCCTGAACTGAAAGCCCTTTCCTTTTTTGGGAATGTTCTTCACACACTTGCCATGTAATGTGAATGCAGTGCATTTCATACACTGTGGCAGCCCAGTGAGCTTCACAAGCTGCGTGAGATTAAATCTTGGCAGGAGCTAGATGAGAGGATCAATACCATTCTCATGCATGTATGTTAAATATGTACTCGGTGGTACTTCAGTGGTTCTCAAGTTTTCTGTTCACTCCCCACACTTCAGTTTTTATTGAATATTGATAATATACAGGGTCTAAGCTGAATTTTAATGAGGTAACCATGAGCAAGCTTGAGGTAATTGTTTTTCCCTGCATAACTCATATTCTTTCAGCTTAGTTTTAGTTTATATTTTCCGTATTTGTTCACTCCCCACCTGCAGTGGCTCTGCACTCCCCTCAGTTTGAGAACTATTCATGTATATCTGGAGTAGGGATCAAATACTTCTTGACTGGTAACCTGGAAACACTATGTCCACCTAAGTCATAGTTGACCACATAACCTCCTTCAGTAAAAAGCAAATCTACACTTTTAGACCTTAATGGGTTTTTTTCCCCACCCATTTCTGCTCTTTATGCTAAGATAGAGAAATTCCCTGCTAGCATAATTTTTTTTTTTTTTTCTCATTTAACTCTCAACAAGAAAGCAAATAATCATATTTCCCAAAAGTATTTCTTCAGAAATTTAGAAAAGCATAACACAGAGGGCTTTCAGCAGCAGAAAATGGATGGATAATGCAAAGGAAGCAAAAACTTTAAAATATTGAAAATGGAAGAAATAACTTGAAATAACACATCACGTTTGTGTCAAATGGAGCTTGCCTGTGTGTTTTGCTCCATGCAATAAGCAGGGTTTTAATGAAGTAATTTTCAGAGAAGTTCTAGTATGTTGATAATCTGTCACTAATGGAGTTCGGATAGTGTTTGTTTAAAATTTTATAACTCGTTGATTTTTGGTTTTGTTTTTTTGCTCCCTAGGCATAAAAAAGAATCCTACTGCACCTTTCATACCGCGAACTGTGATCATTGGTGGAAAGGTACCAGCTCAGCCAAATCAAACCATCACTCACGTGCAATCAACAGGCCAAGTAGAGTAATAATTTTGACAGTGAGTTGTGCATTGTCACCCTCTGCAGGCTGCTCCAGGGTACCATATGGCAAAGATGATCATCAAGCTGATCACCTCAGTGGCTGATGTGGTGAACAACGACCCTGTGGTGGGAGACAAGCTGAAGGTCATCTTTCTTGAGAACTACAGAGTGTCTCTAGCTGAGAAAGGTACTGTTCAGTGTAAAATGCTACTCTATCCTCTATTTTTTTTTTTTTTTTTTTTTTTTTTTAAGTGTTTTTTTTTTTTTTATTTTTTTTTTTTTTTGTTTTTTTTTTGTTT
>VUQI01060043.1:0-20184 GCA_015106735.1 Paratilapia polleni | reverse complement strand
GAAAAAAGTTCTTTTTTCCTTTCTTTTTTTTTTTTTTTTTTTTTTTTTAGCAAGGAGCATGTTTTTCCAATAATTACATTTTCCTGTGGTCTTCCTCAGTGATTCCTGCCACAGATTTGTCAGAGCAGATCTCCACTGCTGGCACAGAGGCTTCAGGAACAGGCAACATGAAGTTCATGCTGAATGGAGCCCTGACCATCGGCACCATGGACGGAGCCAATGTGGAGATGGCCGAGGAGGCTGGAGAGGAGAACCTCTTCATTTTTGGCATGAGGGTGGAGGACGTAGCTGAATTGGACAAAAAGGGGTAAAAAAAAAAAAAATGTCTCTCACAGAATTTGTGACCTTTTGATGGATAACTTTATGCTGTGAAACCTACCCCTACATTTGTTCTTTGTTAGATATGATGCCATGTCATACTACAACAAGATTCCTGAGCTGAAACAAGTGATGGATCAGATCACAAGTGGATTTTTCAGTCCCAAAAATCCAGAGCTTTTTAAAGACCTCACTGAAATGCTTTTCAAACATGACCGGTGAGTAATTTTAAGTTACCTAAACAGCTCATTCTGTCTTCTCAACAATATTTATAGTCTGAAAAAAAAAAATCACATAAAAATCTGAAAACTTAATGCAATTTTTTATTTGTTCTTTTGTTTTGTTTAGTTTCAAAGTGTTTGCCGACTTTGAAGCCTACTTGAAATGCCAAGAAAAAGTCAGCAAGCTCTATAAGGTAACAATTGCCTCAGATAGTGCAGCATCAAGTCATGTTTGCAGTTTGCAAGTTGGTCTGCTCCTTTTCTTTTTCACCAATAGGCTACTTTATGCCCCCATTTAGCATCTATAAACATTATCCAGATGTTGAATAAATTTATAGCACATGTAGTTGTAGTACAGTTGTACTTCACTACATTGTCATTTACTATCTGTTTGCACAGTTTGTAGCCAGTTCCCCCAGAGAGACGCTATTGCTGTTAACCAATATATTAACTTTAAGGCATCTTGCGTGGAGTTGTGGCACGCCAGTCGATATTCACCATGAGTAGCCTTTGAGCTCAGCCTTCATTTTGATCTTAACTACACTGTTGCACAGTTGTTAATAAAAATCTGTCCACAGACAAATATGCCATATATCCTTTAAAAGATGGATGTAGAAACCATGATCCCAGCCATGGTTTGAAGTCCTGTTTTGAAGTGTTTTGTTTTTCTAAACTTGACGTGATGAGCAAGGAATGGATGTGACTGAGAAACTGAGGGACACTCTCACACTCATATGGTAGCAGTTTGCCACCTTGTTTTATCATTTATCTTACTCTAAAATAGACCATAATGTACAAAATTAATATCATATTGTATAGAATAAGACCAGAAACTAGCAACTGAATCCAGAAACTCACTAGGAACGTGTTTACTGAGGTCATAAATAAAGTAAGCAGTTGGGTACTTTTTCTCATAGATGTTTATAGGCCACAATTGGACTTTTTGGCAACCAAAGGAGCCCCCTGCTGGTCATTAGAAAGAATGCAGTTTTAAGGAACTTCTGCATTGGTTTTAAGGAGGCCACCTGCATATTTAGGACCTGAACACTGACAGTGCGAAGGCCCTATTGTATCTGCTTCATTTATTATTTATAATTGAGTCTGAGACAGACCCACAAACATAAAGACCTGCAAAAATACTCAGCTACACAGTGTCTCCAGGACCATGTTTTTGCCATGGTGCATGCACATGCACAAAATAAAAACACCAGCTATACGTTTGATAGTGAGTCTGTAAGTATGTTCTTAGTCACATTATAGTCATATAAATTAGTAAATATGTAAATATAAAATGTGATTATTATTTATCCTTTTTTTTTTGCTCTTAAAGGATCCAGTGGAGTGGACGAAGATGGTGATCAGGAACATTGCTGCGACAGGAAAGTTCTCCAGCGACAGAACCATCAAAGAGTACGCCACTAAGGTGTGGGGTGTCGAGCCGACCGACCTGAAAATCCCGCCACCGAGCGAGCCCAGAGAGGCAATTGAACAAACGGTCAAAGCTCTTAAGAAAATGTGAGGCTATATCACAAGCAAAGGCTGCCTTTTCGTTTACAGCACATTATCTGTTCCCACGTGCTTTAAACCTTCAACTTGCATATCACTGAACTGTTTTGAGGACTTGGGGTTATTTTTCACTTTCTCCCTCTACTGTTAAAGCATAAAAGTCAAAGCACTGTTACACTTCTTTAGCTCAATGCATGCAGTAGGCTTAAACTATTAGTCACTCTGCTGAGCAATCTCAAATATTTCACAATGACTTACTCATATATAATATTCTGGGAGTGGGTGGAGGTTTCAGGAATCCAGTAGGATTCAGTCAGCGGACTAAACAGACTTTTGTAACATTTCTGTACAACGCCAAACAACCAAGTTACAGGTGTTAATAAATCCTTGAAATTAAGGATAAACCAACAGTTGTTCCTCTCAGTGTTGAAATAAAAACAAAGTTTAACGATATACAGTATTGCGCTTTTATTTATGTTTTTAGAAGACATACATGCTTTTGTGCTGGAAATTAGTCTGCATTAAAACCTGTTAGACATTTTTTCACAAAATGCACAAAGCAATAATGACCAAGATAAGAAAACTGGAGCTCAGAGGAGGGAAAGCCATTCTACTGTCTCAGGTTTTGTAGAAATTTCCTGCAACCAAAAAGGAAAAGGCATTAATTTTAGGTTTTTGGCCTGAATTTAGAAAAACAACACACAAACCTTAAAAGGGATTTGGAAATGACATAATGGGGTCCTTTTAATTATTGTCTTACCTAACCACAGCTGACAAATTGGGATCTAAGTAGATGTTGCTGTGGGAGAATCCAAGTTTTGCATTGTAGGAGATCATTTCAACTTGTGCATCTGTGTTGAATTTTGTGCGAGTCTGGAGTGATATCTGGTACAGCTGGAGATAACAAATGCAGAGTATTTCAGCAAGAAAGCAACAAAGCCCACGAGAGGAAATTGTCTAAACGGAGAGAAAGAGTACCAACTGTACCTTCAGGCCCATGTGATAAGGAACAACATTATCATCCTCTGAATGCAGAATAAGAAGTGGACTGGTCAGTGTCTTTAAGCTGCAAAGATGTTGGAATAAAAACATATTCATAGTGAGAGACTGCTTTAATAAAATAGAAGTCCACATTATGCACTGCAGAAGCTATGATATAAGCATGTCTTTGGTATATATTTATAAGGTAGTAAAAGATGGCAATGGTTTAAAACACCAACTTAACAAATAAGCCACTTTTTTCTCCCACGCTTACTTTTTATCATTAGCGAATACTATATTGGTCCTTTCTAGTATGTTCCACAGCAAGCTCTCAAATCCTGGAAGGAACCTGTACATCTGGAAGAAAAGATGGAAAAGGTTTTACACAAATATGCTGCAATATCCTGTGCACTGCAACAGCATACAAAAATATTGGCAATACAGAAATGGCCCAGTGATAAACATCAGTCTACTTCATGAAAGTGTCTCAGGTGAAATAAAAACCACATTACCAGTTCACACGAATAACAAAAATACACTGATCTAAATATACTGCAAGTATACACCAATCAGGCATAACATTATGACCACTGACAGGTCAAGTGAATAACACAGATTATCTCTTCATCATGGTGCCTGTTAGTGGGTGGGATATATTAGGGAGCAAGTAAACATTTTGTCCTCAAAGTTGATGTGATAGAAGCAGGAAAAATGGGCAAGTGTAAGGATTTGAGCGATTTCAGCTCTTGTGGGGTGTTCCCGGTCTGCAGTGGTCAGTGTCTATCAAAAGTGGTGAACCAGCAACAGGGTCATGGGCGGCCAAAGCTCATTTATGCACGTGGGGAGCGATGGCTGGCCTGTGTGGTCTGATCCAACAGACGAGCTACTGTAGCTCAAATTGCCGAAGAGGTTAATGCTGGTTCTGATAGAAAGGTGTATAAATACACAGTGCATCGCAGCAAAAGATCAATAATCAGCAAAGATCTATGATTCCCTTTAAGCAAGCATTTAGCAGTGGTGGGGGGGGGGAGAAGTCTCTTAACAGGAAGAGACCTCTGGCAGAACCAGGCTCAGGATGGGGCAGCCATCCGTTTATGGAAGTGATGGGCTTTATCAATACAGTTCAACATTATGCAACTGCAGCCTGATTGGTAGACATTAATCAGGGAATAAATTGTGCTTGAGAAGTAAAACATGAGCTGTGGTGCCTCAGAAGTTTCCTCTTTTCCCCTCGTCTTTTGTGTCTCACAGCTTATTACTTATTCTGCAGTGCTTCATTTTTTTTTCTTTTCCCCACAAATGTCTGCAAGAGCTGTAATAAAGTGGTTCATGTCTTAGCGATTTTGCATGACATTCTTTTCAAACAAGACATAAATGAACAGAGCTGTGTTTCAATGGATTTGTAAATACCCCCAAGGGCTGCAAACAGACAAACGTGCAACAACTGGCCACACCTTAGTGAACGGATGGTTGGCTACAACTTCTGCAATTCTTGTGTATGGAGCTTCAAGGATCAAAGCATCAACAGCAGACCCTGATTAAAGACAGTGACAGTACAAGACAGATAATTCAACTGAATAAGAAAGACAGTACAATTGAATAAAAATACAAAATATAATGGGTTGGGTTTAAATTCTAAATGTAGAGGTTTGTATAATAAATTTATTCAAAGAAAACAGCATGCTGCATTGTGCAGTGATGAGCAGGATTTCAGTTGGAACCAGTACTTTGCAGTCATCTGCCAGGCCCTAGTTGTCTACATATTATAGGTGTTCTCATTTATTCCCATTGATTAGACATCGACCCAGGTGGAAGACAGGCAGAATGATGACAGGAGCCAGCCTTTTTCACAGCAAACATTTTGTCAAACACAGTTTAGATGTTACTAACACAACATTAGCAATTCATACCCTGAAGATCCCTGTATCAGGACCAGACTCTATCTGAACTGTTTTTGAATGTTGCAGAGAGTTGCATTCAGAAACCAGGCAAAAGGGTGCAGCATTGTTATACTTCATTTGTGCAGAATCAAGTTTGGTAATCAGGTTTGAAAACATCAGCATTTGAGGACTCATTTGTGACTCAACATCCTGAGAGGCCAAGGTTGGGTTGTTTTTCTTTTTTTGCCTAATAGTTATTGAGGTGTTACAGACTGAATTCGTTTTTTTGTTTTTTAGGTGCAAATGTTGTAACCTAAGGGGTTACAACAGTGAGGCAGCTAATCAGTGTGCAGAAAATTCTTTCTTTTTCTTATTTCTACTGTAATCTGTGAACACGTCTCCTGTACAAAAGACCTGTTAGAGTGTGTCACCTGACTCCACAAGCAAATAAATGATTCAGGGTAGGTTGAACAAAGACAGCAATGAAGAGGCCAGTCACAGCATGTACATGCAAACACAGATATAAAACTTTAACACTAAAAGTCATACTTCTCATGTGAGACTGGACATTTAAAACAAACTTAAATATATACCTTGCTCCTGTATTTTCACTGCTGCATTGGTTGCCACCCTACAAAAAAGATTAGGTTTTAAACTCTTTTCTCACCACAGTTTTAATTTTTGTGTGTGTCATGAGCAGCGGACATGATTGTTTAGAGTGGCTACAGAGAGAAACTGACCCAGAGCCAAGTGAGTGTCCCCACAGACAGACCAGATTCCCCCTGCTGTGTTTCTTTACCCAGTGGTACAGGTAGAGGGCGTCACTGGTCAATCCACCTTCACTGGGCTCCCCAGTAGAATCTCCAAAGCCTTGTTAAAGATATTTTTACAACCTTAAAATCATTATTGTGTTTAGACCATACTGTATATTGACTGACAGGACACTATACTCCGTTTTAGAGCTGAGAAAACTATTCACCTTTAATCTATAGTTTGGATTAATTGCTGCATGTGCAGTATTATTAATAACAGTTTCACTTTACTTTTCTACTTTGTTTCTTATTTTCTGACCTTAATATAACCCAGAGCATAGACAAGTAAAGTGGTAATCTTTTCTACACCACAAAGTGGAAACTAAATACAAGAGTGACTATAAATCACTGTTATTATACCAAATATGCATTTTTTTAGGATTTGATATGTTTTGTTCAATATGCATGAACAAATATGTATTCCTGTTGTTTTTCAAAAAATAGTCAGACAAAGAAATGTATTGCATGCTATCCCACAGAGGCTATAAAGCTCCAATAACAGAAATCAGAACAAACTAATCATTTGTATTGAACCATGTTTGCATGCTAAAACAGATGCATAATTTTACTTTTGCAGGAACACTTCATCAAAGTCACATTTATCAGTATTTCTCATGGGTGTAGGAAAAAATGACGTAATGTCAAGCTGACAAACAAGTGTTAAGTGTTTATTTTGAGTTGTTAAATATAGACCCAAATCTCCAGGACAACAACCAGAAGATTAGGTTTATGTTTAGCAGAAAAAATGTCCCTTAAAGAGCAACAATCACCTTACCTCTGTAGTCTAAAGATAAGACATGGTACCCCGCAGCACTCAAGATCTATCACAGAAAAACATCAGAATTTCATCATAAAGCTCAAAGTCAAAAACATTCACCAGAACTAAGAAAGCATGATTCAGATTATGAACATCACCTTCACCAGCTGTACTCTGTGATTTATTGCCCTGCAGAAACAAAATAAGAGCAATGAATACAAATAAACAAGTGTCTTTCAGACTCATTTATTCTGACCCACAAACCCTTGTGTGCTTTGTTTCTGTGGATAAAACTAGAGGCCTGAGCAGTCATGTAATACCCACTAGACTCTATTAGGATCAATTCAAGGATCTCTATCCTGCTGCTCTTATCCCACCTGGTCCCTACGTTGCCATGGAGATAGATAATAACAGGACTACCATCTCCCAGAGTCTCCTGGTACCACTCAGGGCTTCTTCTGGAGGATTTCTCCCATTGGCTGGCAGGGAGTGTATGCCTATGAGACACAAAGACAGAGAGGGAGAAAAGACAAAGAGTGAACAATACAAACAAATCTGCTTGCGTTTAAAGATATACAGGCTGCTTCTGAGTGGGTCTTGTGCAGCTAAATGATTACACTGTTGCTGTATTCACTCTGGAGCCACCTGTACCCAATATGCATGTGGTACTTTCAAATGGGACACAAGAGGACCCCAAAAATGGCCTACCACACTCCCACTGAGATGCCCTCCTCTGTGTTGAGGTAGAAGTTGCACGTGTGGTTCAGCACATCTTCAGGTTTGCCGAGATCCACAAAGAATGGAAACCTCACTGCAGCAAACAAGAGGACACAAGGTCAGTATGTTTTTGTAGGTCATGTTGTGATTTATTGTTATATTGTATCACATTATGATACAGTGCATTGCACACCCTGCCATATGACACTGTTTTAAATTGTATCATATCAAATTGTACCATAGTGTATTATTCTATAATAAAATATAGTATATCATGTGACATTATATAGTTTATAATATCATGTTGTATCATATTGCATTGTAATATATTGTACTTCATCTTAATGTACCTTATTCCTAACATATCAATGTGTAACATTTTATCACAGCATTCAGTATTATATCATCACGCAGTTTTCTAGGTTTATGGCTCTTGTACATTTATGAAGCCTTGGAAATTTTATTTTTAATATGAATATAATGAATACAGCAGGATAATGAGAATGTTGTGCAATAACATACAATAATATAACGTTCAGTGACTACAACATGATCAACAAGTTGATAAGTTTACACTGTTTGTTTTGTTATGAGAACATTTGTCATAAACAGTACACAACACTGTGTATGACCATTTGGTCTCCTTAGCATTGTGTGCTTGTCACAAACATTTGAATGATATAACTATTGATCTATGCATGCCTAATATGTAATGACTGGACTCTGAGCAAACACTCACAACTGGAGACACATTACTTACACAAGTGAGCAAATATGGCATGGCCCAGTATCCAAGGGAACAGGTAGAAAATGACAGGCACTGAACCATAGACAGTTATTAGAAATGAAACGGCTCTCTTCATTTCTGCCCCAGGTGAAATTATTTCCACTCTACAGCAACACAATCTGCCCCGCTGTCCAGATCAGTGCCTGTGTTTTTTTCAGTGAACTGAGGGAAATCCAGCAGAGCTCTTGTCCTGACAACATGAGTATTGTGAAATACAGTGTAAAGAGGTCAACGTTCCTCTGAGACTAATCATCTCCTCTGCTGCTATTGGTTAATATTTCATACAGTGAGTCAAACGTGTAGGAAAGAAGAAACTGTGTCGATCAAAGTGCAGTGACTTCAAAGCTCCATGCTCGTGATGTGTAACCTAACATCTTTCTTCAAACATTGATAAAAAGATGTCAAAAAAACATAAGGAATATTTAGTGAGATAAACGCCCTTACCGCTGTCAACAAAGCAGGAACAAACCCAGATGAGCTCGCTGCAAGGCATTGTGGGTATTGAAGTTTTTTAGAAATTAGACGTTTAAATGAGCGTTTCCTTTCAGTGTCAACATATTAACACTACTATATATCAATAAAATTATATTTCTGAACCACTTGTAAGTTGTTAAGTGGGTTGCTGGTGTCAGAACCTTAAAGACTGCACATTATGAGGTTGAATTTAAAACAACTGCCCATTTTTTTTGTTATTTGCAGTACTGAAGCGCATTAAATTTAAATGTGAAAGTCCTAAGTGTTGAAGGAACGCCCATATTTCAAATCTAGTTTTATAAACTTAGGGCATATTTTTAAACAAAGATGAAACCAATATTGTACTATATAATGCAATAAGTCCACTTCTCCGCCTTCACTGAAAAAAGAGAGAAAGAGAAAGTATAAAAATGTAAATAATTTCCTTTTCAGGAGTTTACTATTGTGCTGATGAAGCTCATTCTGAGTTTATGTAAGCTGCACACTGAACAGTGATTGGCTTTATAGACAAATAAAGTAGTCGAAAAATAAAATAGCTTAAAACTGACCTTAAGAGGTCAGAGGCAGACCCTTCAGCCATCAGGCCCCTCTCCTGTGGAACCAGCTCCCAGTTGGGATTTGGGAGACAGACACCCTCTCTACTTTTAAGATTAGGCTTAAAACTTTCCTTTTTGATAACGTTTATCATTAGGGCTGGATCAGGTGACCCTGAACCGTCCCTTAGTTATGCTGCTATGGGCTCAGGCTGCTGGGGGCTTCCCATGATGCACTGAACATTTCTTTTTCACTCACCTCTTTTATCTCTCCTTGTTTTCATACACCACTATTGCATTTAATCATTAATAATTAATAAACTCTGCCTCCCATAGTGTGTCTTTTGTCCTGACTCCCTCTGCTCTCTTCTGTTTCCCCTCACCCCCAAGCGGTCATGGCAGATGGCTGCCCCTCCCGGAGTCTCGTTCTGCTGGACCTTTCTTCCTGTTAAAAGGGAGTTTTTCCTTCCCACCTTCGCCAAGTGCTTGCTCATAGGGGATTGTCTGATTGTTGGGGTTTTTATCTAATATTGTTTGTAGCCTACAATATAAAGTGCTTTGAACCAACAGTTGTTGTGAATTGGCACTATATAAATAAAACTGAATTGAACTGAATTGAAAGAACAGACAAGATAGGCTATTATTCCTCACTTCATACTAACCACTACCAATTTGTACCCCAAAAAAAAGGGAGATAAGACGCTTAGTACAAATGTTCTAAGCCCTGGAGTTAAATTTGGATTTTTTTTTTAGGAGGCAAAACCGTTGTCCAGTTAAGGCAGGCCTCTCAGACTATATTGTAGACCAGTGGTTTTTAAGGCTAAAAAAGTTGATGCCCATACCCCACATATTATTAAATTGTTAGCAACAAAAAATAATTTGAATATTATTAAAATAAAGGTCAGCACAATAGCATCAGCAAACTATTGCTTGCTTATTTTCCCAATAAACTTACTTTTATTCCATATTTACCCTGGTCATCCATGAACCACTGCTATAAACAGCAGAAATTTGTGTATAGCAGTTATTGTGAAAACTTTGCACATGTATCCTGTGGATGTGGACTGTCCGGAGCAACAAGGCCTCTGTTTGTGGAGAGAGATGTTTCATTGTATTGGCAAATTTCAAAGTCAGATGTGTCAAATTAAATCTAAAAGGCCAGATATCAGATGGAGCACCCATTGAATACATCAAAATACAGTATATAAGGCAAAAACAGAGTTTGTACAATTCTAATGAGATTGAAAGTCAATATTTGGTATGACCACCTTTATTCTTCAACACAGCCTGAACTCTCTTAGCCAAGTCATTTTTTAAGTAGTCTTCAGAAATAGCTCTCCAGGCTTCTTGAAGGACATTCAAAGCTCTTCCTTGGATGTTGGCTGCCTTTTGTTCTGTTCTCTGTCAAGATGATCCCACACTGCTTCAATAATGTTGAGGTCCGGGCTCTGGGGAGGCCAATCCATAGTGTTCCAATGTGTGTTTTTCTATCCATGTATGCTTTTACTGCATTGGCAGTGTATTTGGGATCATTGTCATGCTGAAAAATGAAGCCACTGCCAATTAGATACTTTCCAGATGGTATTACACGGTGGATCAAAATCTGATGGTACTTTTCTGTGTTCATAACTCCCATCAGTTTTGACAAGATCTCCAACACCACTGGCTGAAATGCAGCCCCAAAACATGACAGAGCCTCCACCTTTTTTACGGATGGCTGTAGACACTCACTGTTGTACCTCTCTCCTGACCTTCTCTGTACATACTGATGACTATTTGAACCAAAATTTTCTAATTTGGAGTCATCACTCCATGAGACCTGTTGTCACTGATTTTCAGTCCAGTTCATGTGTAATTTGGCATACCTCACCCTGTTTCCCTTCCTTGAAAATGACTTCTTGACAACCACCCTTCCTGATGAGGCTTCAGTGAACAGTAGATGGATCAACTGAAGGGCCAGATGCATCTCTCAGGTCCTGTGTCAGGTCTTTTTCCTATTTCTTAAGAATATGATTTTCAGATACTGTTCTGCTGTTTTTTGGGGCCTGCCACTTCTTTTGTTCTCCACTTAGCCAGTTTCCTCTGTTTTTTAAAGAACAAATTACAAATTACATGTCAAGATATCCCAAGTTTTCAGCTAATAGCTCTTTGGGAATCACCTTGTTGATGCAAAAGTAGGCCTAATATGTTATGCCTGTGAAACTGTTATTTATTTATTTATTTTACATTTTTCATAGATTCAGCTAAAGAAACTGGAATAAATTATGTTTTTACAACAAGCTGCTGGTCACAAAGTGCCTACAGATACAATTTAAAATTGGTTCTTTGCTAGGTTGTCTCTTATGTGTAGACGCAACACTAGTTCACTTGAGTTAGGTGCCTTTCTTATGCTTGCATGATTCATAGGTCAGTGTTAAGTGGCAACAAACAAAAAATACTCCTGTGAAAATGGTCAGGTACAATGACTGGACTGAAAACGAGCGACAAAGCAGCCAATGTCCAAAGAAAAACGTTGAAAGACGTTCAGAAAGCCTGGAGAACTATTGCTCAAGACCACTTTAAAAAAAATTACAAGTGTGGCTCATTGGAAGGAAAATATAAAGAAATGAGATTGACTCAAGAATTTTACACAGTATTGCAATATAGGTAAGGTATTTTGAGTAAATATAATTTCAGTTTTTGTTGTTGTTTTGCGTTTGGTCTTGCAAATGACAATGTGTAGAGTCAACACATTCTGCAAAGACGGTATAACTTCCTTGTGCAACACAAATACAGGGGTTGTTTGGTCCAAAGATGAGTGCATCCTACTTTTAACTTTCACCCCTGACTGCTGAGGAAAAGTCCCCCATCTGTGATTGAATACTCCCTAAAACATAGCAGTCCAACGGACGTAATTCATAATAAAACATGACCTTCTGTTTAAAAAATGGTAGTGATTTAAGGATTTTTTAGTTTGGTCCACTGGCAGGCTAGCAGGACTGTGGCCAGTCAGTGCCGTTGCAGGTTCTCGGTCACCGCCTCTTCCTCTTACAACCGCTTTTCAAAATCCGCTACAAGCCAGGGGAGGATGACACAGCCGCAGACACAAAGCAGTAGTCAAACCTTGAGAGCAAGTTACTCTGTAATGTTGTTGGGAAATAAAATGCCTCTATCGGCAAATTAGCTGATCGTCAATCTCGCCGGAGTGGAGGGTTTACCTGAGAGGAACGCGTCGCTGTGACAGGAGAAATGTTGTAGTTTAAAGTTTGTTTTAGAGCCGCGTTTTATCTTCAAATTTCAGTCGGAGAAGGAGCCAGCTATCGGCACAGTTTGAAGACTTTGGTGAGTTTTTTTTTTTTTTTTAAACCCAACAATTTGTAAGCTCTTTCTCTTTTCCAGCTCTTATAACTTATCATTTTTAGGATGAAGGAAGCAAACCATTTCCTCCCATTCCCAAATGAATTAGCCGGGTTAGCATAGCCCATCACTTTCCTTATGACTGGTTAAGCTAGCTAAACTACTTTACAGTCACTTCATACTCACAACTGACTTTTAATCTTCACTCCGGTGCAGTCAGTGAGAAGTTAGTGGAGCAGACCTCACACAGACAACTGCTGACAGTGTCTCCAGTGGATACTATCTTACTAAATACATTTCTTTTTTCATTTTGACTGATCACGTCGTTCACATTTCACTTGAAAAGCCTTAAAAGTTTGTGGTTTTCTAAAACTTTATGTTCAGGTAAATGAATCTGTATCACCAGATTTTTCACATCCTGAAGAAAGCACAGAAGTGGAAATATAATACTTTTTTTTGTAGTTGAGATCACCAAGAATAACCCTCCCATTTCATCCAGATGGAGATGTGAAAGTTGTGACTGTAAATGTGACTGAACCCAGTGATGTGGTAGGAGTTGTTTGCAGGTTTTAAAGCTTTCTTGACTGAACTTTGTGGCTCTTTGCATTGTGCAAGAAGTTTCCAAAGTTATTATTTTTCCAAACTGCTTTCACATAGATCTAGAGAAAATGGGAGAAATGCAAGTAACAGTCCTTTGTATAGTCGTAAAACTATAAGAGAGAATATCAAGTACACAGAAAGCAAATTAAATTGTGGTGCCCTCCTCTGTGTTTCAGTAGACTAATCCTGAAGTTTTGAGAAGCTTTGTCTTTGCTGGCTAACATCTGTTTGTGATAGTAAACAGTCTTACCAGTGAATGCAGGGATGGTGCGAGGATTAACCCCCTTCTTGTGAGATGAACTGATTTTATTATTTGGCCCCAGCAGCTGTCGACCCGCAGCCACTGCGACCTAGCTGAGCCGAAGGGCTACTGAGATAATTGGCTCAGAAGTTGTTTGCAGAAACTTGAATCAGTGCAACAATGTCAGCAAGATGTGCAAAGAGAATATTGTTTAGTAAAATCTGTTCAGGAGGCATGCATGGAAAATATGGTTATCTTAAGCAATTTCCCAACACTTGTGTTTGTCTTGTTATTGTCGCCCTGTTTCTCTGTAAGTTTACAAAATATTGTTCCTTTCTGTAAGCTGCCATACTGCTGAGCCATTATTTTCCGACATGTCATAAGCAGCTCAGATGTGCAGATGTAGAATAGTGATTTGGCTTTTGTTGACAGCCTATTGTGTGCAGTGAATGGGCACCCCAAGTCTGGAGTGTGGGGGACACCTGGCCAAGCACTTGATGATTTCACTGAGAGCAGCTGGAAGAGCAGGGGGTCAGGCAGCAAATCTATTGTATAGATAAGTCCAGAATGGGGCGCTTCAACTCATTAGACATATTGGTATGTTCTTCATTTTGAACTTCTACAATGCACATCTATATATACAATTGCCATTTTAGGAAAAAGGGAAGTAAGATGATTGAAAAAAGAAGATGCATTGAGAAAAGTTTATATCAGTACACAAAGTCATGCAAGGAGGGTAGCAAAAGATAATTTTTTTGAAAATCTAGACAAAAGTGAACAATAAAACCATAACTGGTGCCACCCGTAGTTTAAGAAATACTTACAGAAATGTGTTTATCAACTAAGTAATGCAACAAACAGACATAAAACTTAGGAAATATATGTAAGTAAAACAGCATATGTATTCTGGCTCTGCTCAGCTCTTCCATGCTGTTTCAAGTCATGTTAAGTGCTTCATGTGGCTGACCTCAGCTGTTGTCTATGACTTATGTCATTGCTTAAGTTGGTGAGACTCGATCTTTCTGTTTTGGACCCATGTTGACTTCTCCTCTTACTTTAGTCTTGCAATAAAATATTAGTCTTGTAGATAATTTTCCAAGGCTCATTGTCTGTATTTCTGTCATTGCTTAAGATGAACGTGGCTTACAGCATCATTTATTATTGTGCTGAGTTGAACTCCAGAGTTCTGTTTTGGGGCCTTGCTCTCTGTCCAGATGCTTTTATTGTTTTTCAATTACAGAAATGATGTAAGCTAGTTTATAGAACAAATACTTGGTCCCTGTGTCTGTAACTGAAGCTGCCAGCCAGTAAATGTTGGCACACTGCTCTGGTCTAACTTTCTCAATTAGTCCCTGGCTGCTTGTTCCACTTGGTTCAGTGCCACTTTGCATTTGTCCTTGTCTCTATCAGCTGTTTATATAGCATATAATCTAAGGACTCATAGCGTTTTTTTTTTTGTTTTGTTTTGGTTGGTTGGTTGGTTGGTTGGTTGGGGTTATTTTTAAGTCATTTGGTGGTCAAAGTGAAATCAATGATCTTAACAGTTTGATTTTATTTATTTTAAGCATTAAAAGAAAGTCATGGTCATTGTCAGATGTGTTCATGTCTATCAATTTACCCGACTGTCTAATCGTTGTAATTGGATTACCTAAAGCCTTTGCCACAAATGAGGCTGGAGCAGTGCGTTGAAAGCTCAGTTGCAAAGCAACGCTCTCAGATGAAGTTGCTGGTACAAACAGATGCTGTTGAGATTGATGAATCCATCCTGTTTGTGAGTATTTGTTACCACTGTGAGTGAATATGTTAATTCTATGAATTTAGAGTGAGGTATTTTAATGTCCTTCTTCTGTTTTGTCCGCTGTTGTCTGGCATATCACCCTAGAGAGGCATATTAGCTGAAATGTAATGGGAAGTGTGGCGGTTCTGTTTCTCTTTCTTTAGGGCAGGGTGCTGTCCTGTGGGATGGATGACGGCCAAGAGCAGGACCAATACGAGGAGCGGCTAAAAGAAGTTTTTAACAGTTTTGACACCAGCGGCAGCGGCTCTCTGTGCCCAGAGGAACTCTCCGACCTCTGTCAGTGCCTGCACCTGGATGATGCCACACCAGCTCTTCTCCAGACACTGCTCCAGAATCAGGACTGCCTCACTTCCAGGGTGAGTTTATTCCACTGCCACTGAGCAGCCGCTTTCAGATCAAACAGTTCTGGAGAAAGTACCCACTGAGGAGGTCCTCGTCAACTTCATACCTTCATTGTACTGCTAGTATGAACTCTGAAGTTATGTAATACGTGGTTGGCAGTGACACGTCCTTTCTTGTTTTGGGCTTTTATTTTTCTCATCATTGTGTTTCAGCCTCTTTATTTTCTCTCTACACTTCAGCGATTTTTATATTTCACTTTGACAAGTCAAAATCGTCTTGTATTGCCTCTATGTCCATTTGGCTCCGGTCTTGATTTCACTGCTGATTCGGCTCTCTAGCTTCCATTCTTTTTTTTTTTAAGTCTAAGGTTAAGCACTGTTATTTATGGAGCAGCGTTAATACTGTCGAATACATGCTACATTCATGCGTTTGACTAATAAACATACTCATGTCTGGACCTCTTATGTTGAGAAACAAACTACTCTGTAGTAGGAGCTAAAAAAGACAGAAGAATTGAGGAACTACCTCCAAAAGTTACTAGAACTATGGAAAAGTTTGTGTGCTTTGAAAGCACATAGAAATGTTGCATTTGCTTAGAAGAAAAATGTATTTGCAAGATTTCTATTGTTCTGCTTTTGATATACATGCAAGTTGTGGCTTTTAGTCTTGTGTGTAGACTCTGAAATCTGTATTGAGCAATTCCAGCTTTCACTTCCTTGCATCTCCAGGATTTTTAGAACTTTGATTGCTGTCTTGTTTCTTTGAGAAAATATCCCCCCGCCAGCTCTCATTCCAGGTGTCAAGACAACCAACCCGGCTAATCACTAATCACACATGCTTTTATTTGAGGGAGCTCCATGTGGAAATAAAATAAAGATTGAGAACACTGGTTCTGATAGTTTGACCCTTGAATAAAGACGAGATATATCCAAACAGCTTACCTCCACACGTTGGCATGAAGGTTTGTTTGTATATAAGCGTGCGGACAGACGGGTGGCTATTGTCTTGTCTGTGCGGGTGTTAGTGGGCAGGGTAAATGTTAGCAGAGGGGCCACTCAACTGATTGCTTACTCACGGCATCCAACAATAAAGTCAAAAAGATTTCCCCCCACCACCACCACCTAAAGCCGTGAGCCGTGAGCCTCCGAAGCACAAAGAAAATCACCATATTCAGGGTTAGCAGCTGTTGATTCTTAAAGTGTGACCTCGCTGCTCCTGCTCAAACCCTCCTCCACCCAGACAACCAGACTCCACCCCGCACATAGAGAATTGCACCCATTGTCAGGAATTTCATGAACTTTGTGTAAGGAACGTTTCTTTAATTCTTTTGCAGGTTGACTTTGAACAGTTCAAGGACGCTCTTATCCTGGTTTTGTCGTCATCCATCGAGCCACCTCAAACAGAACAGGAAGCCCTGCCAAAACCAGGTAGAGTCTTGATGGTCTTGAATGAACTTGCAGTGTCGGCCTGAAAGTGCAGAGCGTGAAGTCGTGTCCTTAACTTGTCTTGTAATTTATGTCAGTATCAAGTTTATCATTCACCATTATCCATTCAGCGAGTCGCCTGTGCATAGAAGGTTACTGTGTAAGCTGAATAAGTGGAATAGCCCCTATGCTGATTCAGCTGTAATTCTGCATACAGGGGCACAGGGCCCAAAGCAAACCATTGAAATGGCTTGTTATGTTATGGGTGTTGATGACACAAAGAGTGGTTTTATGATCACAATTCTTATTGTGTAAATGATGACAGATGGGAAGTTTATGGTAGTTTTGTTTTTTTTAAGACTTGTCATCATAACATTGTGTAAGATCCTTGTGTTACAAGACAGCATGAAGCCCGATCCTTATCAAAGCAAATACCAATGTCAGTATTTGTCTGTGACAGTGAAGCATGACGTATACTGAACCTATGTAGTTCCTGTTAATTTCTCTAAAGTTTGACCTGAAATACTGTTGGCCTTTAGGTTCATGTCTGTTTTACTTAAACAAGTGTGGCTTTATAACGATCCTAAGGTTACAAGTTTTAGAGAAGTTTGTTGGAGAAGTAGCTACTGGAGGCTTGGCCAATCACATTTTTTTGTCTGTTTTTGTTGAGCTCATTTTTAATGCAAATGATTGACTCGACTCATATGATTTGACAGTTCCTTGTCATTATTTCTCCTCAGAGTCTCCTGAGATCAAACCAAAGTTTGTGAAGGGCAGTAAACGTTATGGCCGCCGCTCCACACCAGAGTTAATAGCACCTATTTCAGATTTGTCTGAAGTTACTCGTGTAAAACCAGCTGATGAGGAGGATTTGGAGGACAACTATGACTCGGCTGTACCCAGGAAACGCGAGGTAACTCTGGTGCCATCCTTATCTCCTCCTGTCCTTGCATGTACTCTGTTTCCCGGCAGCCACAGGCCAGCATTCAGGCGTTATTCTTGGCTAATCAGCTTAGCGGCATGCAGGGCAGATCCTGAAATGTAATATTGGCGCTCCAACACAGGATTCACAAGGCCCTATTAGTTGCATAACAAATTAGTACTGTCTGTAAATAACATTGTGAGGATAATTACTGTTTGATAAGCCTTGGGTAATTAACACCTAACCACAATGTTGGTGCAGTGTCACATTTCATTAGGCGATTCTGTGTTTGCTGAACACAGAAGTGTTCTATCCAGTGTGGATTTAGACTTGGCCTTGACTGTATATCCTGGCAGCTATCATTCATGAGCATGAACAGTTGAACAGTGTGCATGGTTCCTCTGATCTTCTAGATCTGTTTCTTGGATAATCCGACTCACTTCTGACATAACATATTTTCACACGACATCCAGACATTATTGGGAGAAAGAGGTCGGTACATTGTCAGCCGCTCTTTCTCACACATAGCACACAGCAGACATTCTCACCAAGTGAAAAACTTTGGGAAAGGGTGCTGCTTGAGTAAATCCGCCAATGCAGGACGACCACACGCTAGATGTGAATTTAACACTTTCTGGACTTTGTACTAAGGAGCTGGCAGTGTTCAAGACTGTTTAATGTTCCATCTGACTCCATCAGACATTCGTGCAATCACGTGCATCTCCATTGGGTAATGTCTAGCAAAGTTTGGGGCTGCAGTGCACATGTGAAAGCGGCTGTAAAGAGTTGTTTAACACTTTGTCTGAGCATCCGTAATTTGCAACATAACAGAGACCGCCACAAGAGTCCTGCCTGCTTCGCTGAATAAAGGTGAAGTGGTGCTGAAATGATTATTCAGTAAAGTGATAGATTAAAAGTTTATGTAACTTATTAAGAAAAAATGGTTCTTGGTTCTCAAGATGTGTGGGTTTGCTTTGGACATATTTCAGTTTCAGTCTCTTGTTCACTCATTCATTACTCTGTATATAGTAGACCCTTAGAGTAAATTTGGACTTCAGACACACATTATTTTATTATTTTGCACCATTAGTGATTTAATTGCTGAAGAGGTACAGGAAGGTAATTTTCACTTCTGGGTAGTTAGCAGAAAGAAATGTACATGCAAAGGACACTATATTTTTGTCTTTATAGGGGGAATCTTGTAACAGTAGCAAGAAATGTCCATTGGTCCAACTGACAGTCTGAAACACAAATATATTCAGTTTACCATGTATGACAGTCAGCATATGAGCAGCTGAAAATGACAAAATAAAACATTTTAAGTCATCAAAATAATATAATTATATGTAATAATAATCAATTGAACAAAACAACCAATAAGTTAATGATTAATAAAGATAATGGCTTTAGCATTTAAGTTCTTGGTAACGGATGTTTACTGGCTTCTGTTGTCTTCAGACAGTAGGTTAATTTCTCATACCTGTGCAGAATTTAGCAAAGTTGAAACTAGGCTCAGATATGAATGTGCTCCAAAACATCAGTGGCAATAAAGAAAAACCTACAAGTGTTCACCAAAATGCAGACACTAAACTGAAGTGTGTCTTGGTATTGAATAATCTAGTCTGCAACAATGCTAAAAATGTTCTGTCTGGGGACCAGCAGATGGGGCTGGGTCAGGGGGCTCTGCCTCAGAGACTGCAGGCCCGGTGCTTTGGGAGGAGGAGGTTGTAGGCCTGTGACAGGGGAACAATGAGCCCCACTACCCCTTCCCTCCTGGATGCCCACACTTCATGTATCAAAACGCCACTTGCAGAATCCCATCTGCTCTTCATTCCCTCACTGTTGGCTTCCCAAACAATAGATGGGAATTCTGGGGTTGAGTTGCAGCACAGCAGCTAAGTTCTTCTTTAATAATTCTGGACAAGCAAATGAATGTTTGTTTGTTTTTAATTAGAAAATCATTTTAAGCCTTTTTGTGAAACTAGTTGATTTTTAATTGTGCAAATGTTTAATTTTCAGCAACAGACCCCAATAAATACAATGCACATCAGTTTCTTCTTTTTTTTTGTAACTTGTTACATGATTTTCATTGTTTCATTGTTTCACTGAATTGTGGATGGTTAAGTTTATATCATTTATTATTTTACTTCCTTATTTTAAAATTTTATGCTGCACATTGACTTGAAGAGTAAATTATCATTATTTAGCCTAACAATAGGAAATAAAGAAGTGTGTGTGTGTGTGTGTGTGTATGTGTGTGTGTACTTCTTTAGAGATCTTTGTGAGGACAAAAAGTTTCATAAAACTATAGTTGTGAGGACAAAATGCTGGTCATCACGAATTTGAAGGCATGTTTGAGCATTTTCGAGGCTCAAAACGTGGTTTTAGGGATAGGGTTAGGCATTCATTTCTGATGGTTAGGGTAAGGGGCTAGGGAAAGCATTATGTCAATGGAGTTCCTCACTAAGATGTCAAAATGAGTGTGTGCGCACAACACATTTCTTTGCTATTACCATCCGTCCTGCAGACCCCCCC
>VUQI01060041.1:5003-23430 GCA_015106735.1 Paratilapia polleni | reverse complement strand
TGCATGTAATCATTAGTTACTATTAAACTCTGGCTCTCTTCCATAGTGTGTCTTTTGTCCTGTCTCCCTCTGCTCTCTTCTGTTTCCCTTCACCCTCAACCAGTCATGGCAGATGGCTGCCCCTCCCTGAGCCTGGTTCTGCCAGAGGTTTCTTCCTGTTAAAAGGGAGATTTTCCTTCCCACTGTTGCCAAGTGCTTGCTCATAGGGGGTCATCTGATTGTTGGGGTTTTCTGTCTAATATCGTAGGGTCTTTACCCTAATATATAAAGCGCCTTGAGGCGACTGTTGTTGTGATTTGGCGCTATATAAATAAAATTGAATTGAATTGAATTGAATTGAATTGAATTGAATTTCTGTGGTCATTGGGACGAATTAAGTATGAATCACAGCTAGCTACTTATCTAGTAGCTGAAATAAAAATTCCAGCTTAATGAGATGCTTTTCTGTGTTTCTTCTGCCAGTTCTTGAGTTTTTTCAGTGTCCACATTTTTTCTGTGTGTCTTTTATTTCTTGTAAGCAGGTGACACAGTACATATCCTGCTGCTGATTTCACAGTAGTCCAATAGTTAAAGGAAACATGGCAAAAAAATGCAGCAATGCTCCGACAAAGGCAGAGATCGAGACTGCTGGCAAGGAAACAGTTAGGATACAAAATGTGTTTTGGTGATTAACACTCACTGTAAACGCATATTATGTTTACAAGTAAAACACCAGGGACCCTTTAATACTGATGCCAAGGCAGAGCCATTTTTTCTGAATTACTTCTCGAGAATTGGAGAGAAAACTCATTTTATTCTAATTGGACAGTCAAAGAAGACTGTTATTTTAGTTAGTTTTATTGAGTTTAAAAATATTCTTTTATAGAATGACTCCATTTGAATCCAAGTAAACATTATGTCATCATTCACTTGTTAATTCATATTGTAAGCACATGCCCGAAGACAACCCGTACACTTTTGTCCCTTCAGCTGACCTGTGTACTCACTAAATGTTACCTACAATTACTGCCAAATAACAAACAAATTAATAACATTTCAAGTTATTAAGTTACTGGCTATTAACATGTACATGAATATACTTCTAATATATTTCTCTCTACTGCACATTCTTAATACACTAAAGACTGAAACTGTAAAAATTAGAGACAAAATGAATCAAGTATGCTACCGTGTCCTGCACTTTGTTGCCTAGCTACATCCCTGTGCGGATGAAGCACACTTCTAGAGCCCTTAGTGATGCAATTTAACCACCTGGACCTTATCTCACCAGTGCTAATAGGAAGCTTCCTTCCTATTTGAGCTGTGGCCAGACAAACACTCTTTGTTTTCCTGCATCTCCTTCTTTATCTCGTTTGTTTAACAGAGAGAAGAGTGTGAAAACAGAGATGATGGTGTAGCTTTGTTCTGGGGCCACTGATCTTGCGACTCCTCAGTGATATTGCCTCTTTAAGATTGTAGTTTGCTCAGTCGGATGTTTAATATGAGTCATTACACAAATAAACGCAGTCAGTTTATAGTGCCAGCGATAGCAATCATTGCCACTTATCAGCTGAGCAGCAGCTCTGGTGATACATAGGAGTAATACGACGTGTTCTCTTTGTAAACAACAGCACATACTAACATCAGATACTCACCACACCTTTAACACCGAATATAAGGTGTTGGGAATATTATAAATTATAATAAATGCATAAATATAAATCTGAATTGCAATATGTCATCATAATAATTCAGCATAATTCTTTTATTTAACTATATTTTTACAAAGTGTCCTGTACATTACACTATTCCCCATCACCTCAGCTACATCTTTAAAATGGTCAATTGTTATTCTTTTTTCCCTTTCTTTTTAAATTAAATATTCCTTTGGGGATCTTAAAAAACAAACATTTTGATTATTGAGAGACTAAATATATTTTATTTATTTTATATGTAAAAAACAAACATCAAACATACAGATCAAAGACTGTAATATAAGGATATGCAGCAGATTTATTGTACATAGGACATATAGCTGTGAACCTACAGCCCCCCTCCCTGGTTAGGCTTCTATATCTAGATTAAAATAATTTAGTAGGACAAATAATACAGACTGTATGTGTCAGCCCAAAATGGTATGGGTATGTACAGTATGCTGTCTGTAGCAGCATAGCAATAAATAGTAGGTTAATGACTTTTTTCACACGGCTGGTTATGACAGGATGTGATGAGAGGACCCAAATGCTGGACACACAGGTGGGTATAAACAACAAAAAGTGAACCTTTAATGGCTGATTTTAAAAATGTCCCAAGGAATACAAAATCCAAAAACAAAACAGGAATCCACAAAGGGACACGAAGAGGGGCATAGTGATGCTGAATAGACACAGGTAGGAAACAAGACACATGTAAAACTCATATGGACGGGGTATATTATATTATTATTATTAAATCCTTTATTTAAACAGGTTGTCTCATTGAGACTTTTTCAAGAAAGACCTGAGTACAAAAGACCTATACAGTTTGAAAGTAGATAGAGTGGAGAAGCTGAAACAGGTCCAGGTAGTGAGCAAGTCTTGGAAGGTGGATGCGGGTACAATTACTCACATTTATGTATCCCATTTGTAAGATTTAAAAAGTACAGTTTAGGTTAAAGTAAAATATTCTTTGTGCCCTTACACACTTACATGGTGCCTAACATTCAGCAAATGAAGAGACCTCCTTCTCTCTCTGCTAGTCCCTTTCACAACCAGACAAGGACAAGAGGGTTGAGCGGACACAGACAGACGCCTTTTTCTCTCCTGTCCTCCTCCCTCCTCACCCCTCCCATACTGTAAATGAGCAGCGCTGGTGTAGATCAGCTCCAAATTGCCAAATGGGTTGTGTCAGCTCACAGAGAGCATCATCATCACGCTGCTTAGTTTAGACTGGCATTCCACTGGGAGGAGTGAGCTAATGCATTCCAATCCACAGACACATGCGCTGTGTGTATATGTAGATGTAGACACACACACACTTAGTAATGAAATTCAAAACAAGACAGAGGTCACTAGAGAGGTGGACAGAGGTTCCACAGAATTTAAATACAATGTAAAATAAGTCAAGTGAAGGCTGAATTGCCTTCAGGTTCTGCTCAACTCAATTGCATTACCATGCACACACACCCATACATCAAACACACATCCATTACTTGAGAGGACTTAGATTAATTTTATGAAGACTTCTCGTAACCCTAACCATAATTCAGTCAGCCACCAAAGTCAAAAGAAGATTGTTACTTCACACAGCAATAATTTATATTTTGCGCCACGACTTCTGAGAACAGCAGCAAGACCCCAGCACAAAGTCAGTGGCAACAGATATGACACTGACTAAGTCAGATACAGCGTGAAAGGAGGAGCTGGGGTGTAGGTGGGTTGCAAAGGGGCTGGCAGTTGTGCAGCAACTCTGGTCAGGCTAAAACAGCTTAAATGGCCACCTTATGAGATTTGCCGATTGGATGCTTAGAAGAGTATCAGTGGAGCCAGCAGTTGATGTAGTCTGGCACTGAGATCATATGATCTGCCAGGGCTGCACTGACCTTGGCTTCGTGGCCTGCCTGATCTAACGCTATGCAAAAATTAGGACTGGTCCACTCTTACACAAATTTCAAATCAAGTCTTTGTCCCCAAACGGGAGGTGGGTCCCTACAGTGTGACTGTGTAAACATAGGACCCCACAATATAGGGAATGCAAGTACACACACATATACAGTTTACATACACTCATCATGGGCATGAATGTCATGGTAATTTGGGGTGCACAAGTTTGAATTTATTTTGGATTTTCTCTAATCCACACAGGGTCAACATTACACCTACAGGCTCATAGATATACATACACCCCCACTAATATTTGGTTAAACTTCCCTTAGCAAGTTGCACCTCGACCAGACACTTTTGGTAGCAATCAACAAGCTTCTGGCATAATTCTGACTGGATATTTGACCACTCTTGTTGGCAGAATTGGTAGAATTCATTTAAATTGGTTGGTTTCTTGGCACGGACCCAGCTTTTAACCATAGTTCACAAATTTTCAATAGGGTTGAGGTTGGGGCTTTGGGAAAGGCATTCCAGAAGCTTAATGTTAGCCTGCTTTATCCATTCCAAAACCAGTTTTGATGTGGGTTTGGGATCATTGTCCTGTTGGAACATTCAGTTGTGTCCAAGTTTCAACCGTCTAACTGTTGATTTGAGGTGAAGTTGAAGAATTTGAAGGTAGTCTTCCGTCTTCATTATTCAGTCCATTTTGTGCACTGTACCAGTACCACATGCAGCAGAACAGCCCCAGAGCATGATCCTACCACCGCCATGCTTGAAGGTTGATACAGTGTTCTTAGGTTTATAAGCCTCACCTTTACTCCTCCAAACATACTTCTTGTCACTGTGGCCAAATAGCGTAATATTTGTCTCGTCTTGAGAAGGCATTTGGCTTGTCCATGTGGCGAGCTGCAAATTTCAGTCGAGCTTTAAGGTGTCAATTTTGGAGCAGGGACTTCTTTCTTGGTCAGCACCCTCTCAGTCCATGGTGACGTAAAACTCGCTTCACTGTGGACAGTGACGCTGGTGTTTCCAGTTCATGGCAGTCTTGAGCCTTGGTGATTCCTGGGTTATTCCTGAACATCCTAACCAATTTCCTCTCATCTGAGGGTGACAGTTTGGGTCTTTTTCAAGACCTTGACAATAATTTGTACTGAAACTTGGACAAAATTGGGTGTTCCAACAGGACAATGATCCCAAACACACATCAAAACTGTTTTTGAAATAGATAAAATAGTCTAACATTAACCTTCTGGAATCCCCTTCCCAAAGCTCTGACCTAAACCCTATTGAAAATTGAGTTGAAAATGAATGTATGTAAAATTCTGACTACAACTGTATAAATACTAGTATATCTAGTGTATATAAGCCTACAGTTAACACTAAAACAGAAATGCAGGAAGTTGTTTCTTATGAGGGATACAGCAACATGTTGTGGCACAAATTTACTTCCACTGGCAACGCCCCTCTCCATCTGTACAGTTTTACGATGCAGCACAGGACCCTAGTGACAGTGTGAGTTTAATGGCGCACTGATGAGGTCAAAAAGAGAGGAGAGTCAGGTTAATTGGGAGCTGCTCAGGAAATCTCAGGTTGAATGATGATTACAAGTCCTCCAAATGTTAACTGGGGAAAAATAGGATAAATATAGCTTCCAGTTCAGCTCAATGGGAATGTGGAGCAGTGTGATGGAAGAAGGAATTCTCCCAGGAGATGGTATCTCTCAGAATTAGGGCATGATACCATACTAGATAGAGGAAGGGACAATTATCACATCTCCTCCCACCCAACCACACTTGGTGATTGATAAGACGCCCTGAGGGCTCAGACTGTTGTTACTGGGATCAGACAAAGTCAGGAGTGGATGTAATGTTCATTCTTCAAGTCAAGAAGTAGTATTTCATTTACACTTTATACTTGAAAATATTGTACTTGTTACTACCACAATTTTTATGACTGAATATTGCCATCCTTAAGTTAATGTGCATATTTAAAATTCACATGGGCTCATAAGTTCAAAACAATATTATTGCTGGGTAAACATTTTATGTGTTTTAACATACATTTGCATCAGCCTCATTGTGCGTATTTGACATTACAATATCTATTAAGTTTTACATGCAGGGATAGAGGTTTAAACTGGATTTTGGATGCCTGTAGCACATCAGATATTAAATAAGGATGTTAAAAAAAACTGTAACCAAGACATCTTACAGCTAAGATACAAACTTGCTTGTGTCTTTTGGTTGAATTCTGTATCTATATAGTGGCAAATCTGTTGCTAAATGTGTTTTTAATATGTATCCTGCCTGCAGTACAGAATGTGCTAGTGCACATTTCTTATGTTGTTTCATTGCTGTCAGTCTGAACAATGTGAAAGTAAGATGATATGAATTTTTTACGTTACATTAAAAAAAAGGGAAGATTGTTTAAACGTTCCAGAGTCTAATGAAATAATCAGACATGCAGCCCATTTAAAGCCAATTCTACCAACTTTCATAGCAGTAAAAATTACTTTTTAGTTCTTTGTCATATATGGATTTTTCAATTTAGCTAAAAGCTACAACACTCTGCTTTTGTGTGTCTCTGTGTGGGCCATAAAAACCAAAACAACGTGCTAAAAATGCTCAAATGGAGCTGTAGAACTGAGAGCACAAGCCAAGTCAGGTGATAATTCCTCTGGGAGTTTGTTATAATGAGCAAGCAATTTCACATTACGCTCGGTCGTTTGAGCTGTTGTTCTCCAAAAAATAAAAATAAAAAAAATTAAGTATTGCAGCTTTATAGGTTTGTGTGCCTCACCAATGGCAATTTTTTTCTTTTCTCTCATGCAGTCTGTTAACTGAGGTTTTAGCTGAATTCACCTCCAATAAAGGCAAAAAAGACATTTGAAATACACAACTGTGAATCTATTTGCAGTTAAGGGTCACTCAGCAAAGAGAAGAATTTAGTTACTTTTATGGCCTTCAGTTGTTTCAGTATTATCCATTTTGTGCCCTATCATCTTGGATGTTAGAGGTTCTAATAATCACCTCCACAGTTCATCTTCTTTTTAAAAAAAGAGAAATGTAACTCTTAATCCTGGTACATTTATTTCTATTATTTACCATCCCTTTAGTATAACAGAATTTCTTCTTCAGTAGGACACTATAGGATTCTCACTTATTTATACAAAAATATTTTCAGAAAAAAACCGTCTATTCACTCATACTATACACTGACTGGGACAAAGGTGCAGAGAGTGATTTCACTGAATAATATGCAAATAGGACTTCTCCTTAGATCAGCTGAAACCGTCGAAAGCTGCTGTTGCTGCATTTTCAGAGAATCATCCATATGAATTTCTGCTTTCTGTTCTCCGCCACAGCGGCGCCCGTGTCCTCGCAGCATCTGAGAAACATCAGGGAACACTGTCTGCACCGTTTCCCAGCAGAGACCTTATCAGTGAGAGGTGTTTGTGTAATGGCGTTTTTCCAGGCTGGTCCTGCAGGTCACAATGTCTGGAGCAAGTGGAGAAAAAACAACAACAACAACTGTGAACGAGACAGAGAGAGTGGACAGGGGGACAAAGGAAACAGAATTATGAATAGTAGGGTATTGGCCTTATCATGCCTTACATGCTGGCTTTTCTGTACAATGCCTTTCAGCATGGTTGTGTTACTGAAGCGAGGACTTAACTGAAGGCAGAAAAACAGAAAAATATACTCAAAACACGGTGCTGTGTCACACCGTTGTTTGATTTTTGTTGTTTTGTTGTCTTGTTAGAAACTGTGCATCAATTCAGATTGCAGCAGCGTCAATTTTTCTTTTCTCTCTCTCACTGCACATCCCACACACATACACCTACACACACACATCCACACATTCACATCCACACACGCAAAATGCACAATTTTTCAGAATACTTTCCACATCTCTCCTCCCACATTCTTTTCCACACAGAGATAGCAGCACATGTATAATTGCAGTGTGCAACAGTGCGCACCTTAGAGGAAATAATTACCACCATAAAAAGAGCAATTACTAACCTGGCAGAGAGTTGCAGTGGATTTTAATGCTTCTGCCAGTAACGTCTGCTCACATACCGCTCTTTGTTTGTTTGACTAATGGTTTCTTTTGAAGGATAAACAAGCCACATTTACCAATACTAAAATGCTGTCTGTTTTGCACACACATTTAGATGTAAAACACAGCTTGCAGGTTCTGTGACAATTCGAGTAAGCAGTGAATGCAGGGAAAGGGGGAACAGAGCTGAAGGTTAATGTGAGCTTGATTCATATAACCGAACATTAAAGAGCTCTGTAAAAATTGACAGTTGAGAGGGGCCTGCTTCAATTCAATACTTAATATCCAGTTTTGATTAGCTTATGTGTCATTTCAGCCCCTTTTCATCGGTTAGTAGTAAATGCTTGCCAAACTGGCTGTCGGTGTAAGACAATTATTCGTTTTCTTCCTAAACCTCATTATGAGAGGATCACTAAAATGATAAGAGTGAGTGAGTGGCTTTGTGATTTGCATTACAAACACTAAGCTCTGCATGTAGAACAAGAAAAAGATGCATTAAGGCGAATATTCTTGCACACACATCATTAACAGATAGAAAAGGGGAAATAACTGCAACGATTTTTCGCTACTTCCGGCAAATCATTCTTAGAGAATTAATCACAGTCTGTTCCCTGCCTGCTTCAGAGAATACGGCCATCTATCAAAGCCTTCGCTTGTCCTGATCAGACCACAGAATTCACTAGTCATCTCACCACTGTTGTCTCTGGGCTTCTATGGCCTGATTGATTTTACAAGACAGCGACTGGGGATTATCATTTTGGCATCATATTCCGTGTGTAATTGCACAGTATTGACTAATGCTAACCCACAGGCAAAGCCTGTATTGAAGAAGTGAGTAATAATTCCTCCATTTTCAGACATAATTTGTTAAAATTCAAAAGTAGATCACCACAGGTACAAACTATAACATGCCAAAAGCAAAAATGGTTAAAACAATGAAAACAGGGTACCATATATAATATGACAAGTCTTATGGCATTATTTATAAACAGTTTACTGAGAGATCAGTTTTGAGAAGAACTTTTGGCTTACCATGTTGCCTTTAAGTGTCATCTGAGGCAAACCTGTCAGCAATGAATTTATTTGAGATGCAGCATTTAAGCCATGGTCTCTATCTGGTATCAAATATATATATATACGTTATTATACTTTCTATATAACAGAACCACAGGCTGCAATATTCAGTCACATAAAAAGCCAACTCTCAAATGCCTGAGGTAATTACTGCATCAATAACTTATAAAAACACAAGATAAAACTTGCAAAAGGCAACTGTTTGCTTTAACTTGCCACTGTGAAATAAATGTTGATTGCACTGGGTATAAGCTGGAGAGTAATGACACCTTTGATATCTCAGTCAGTTGCCTATGAGCCACACCTAGAATATAATATTCTCTCTGCCATCTCGTGCAGAATCTCATGGGAAAATTAAGGTTTGATTGTGCAGTCAAAACAGGAAAAGGATGTGGTTTTTGCCCGTGGTCAATAAATGGTAGCTATCCACAGATAGCTGAAATGATGAGCGCTGGAAAAATGGGAAAAACTGTGGAAATTCCACCAAGAAAAGAAGGAGTCCCATTGTCAGAGGAGATGAAAAGTTCAAGAGGGAGGGTGACAGAAACTGAAAAACAAGAATGAACTTTAGATGAACATTCGCTGAACAGAGAGAGCTTGAGGACTCAATAAGCAAGAAAAACTTATTATTAACCTAGTTTTTAGTTGTTTTTTAAATCAAAATCTGTGTCAACCTGTGTCAGTCTGTCTCAGTATGAATTAAAGTAGAAGCACTAGGAAAAACATACATACAGAAGATTAAATGGGAACAGCACAAAAAAGTATTTATTATCAGTAAGAAGTTAAAACAGGAAATAAGAGTTTCAAACTGGGCAATATTTTTGAAAATAAGAAAATAAAAAAATGTGTTTTAGAAATCTGTTAATACGTTAACAAGGGCACTGAGAATTAATTACTGACACAACTGCTGGATCATTAGATGTTTTGACATTTTGCCCTCAGGATAAATTCTACAACAACTTTGCTTTATTATCACGTCAAAGTAATTATTGTTTTTTCATTTATATGCTTTGTGTTTAGTACTAATAGCAAATATTGTTCTGCTAAGACTCTAAATTGTGAGCTTGTTAGTCTGCTGGTGTTAGTGTTTGGCACTAAGGACCACAGTGCCCAGTGCAACCTCACAGACCAACTAGTATGCTGTACACTAATGTTGCTAATTATTTATAAGTGTCATTGTGTAGTAAGACTGACTGTGACCAACTGGTAGTGTTTACAGAAACTGCTCATGAAAAGGTCAGTGGATGTAAATGTAAATACACAATTCCTCTAAATCTCCTTTACAAACTTAGCTTTAACAATGTGTTTTTATGTGATGTTGTATTTTTAGTTATGGTTTAGCAATCCTGGCTTTAGTTTTTTTCTAACAATTATGTTTGTGTTTCCTTTACCATATTCTTGTTTGCATCATTGTTTTTTTAACACATTCATTAAAAAAATGCAGTGATTATATACACCAAACAACATTAAAGACACCTCGCTGTATTATATTGTTCCCCCTGGGAACAGCTTTGACATGCATGGGTTGTCATTGGAGCCTTTGGGTCTTGTGGTGTGTGGAGTGGAGCTGCATGAATTGTGTTGGTCCTAAATATCACTCAACTGCTCAATTGGATTGGGATCTGGGAAATTAGAGGTCATGTCAAAACCCTGGGCTCTTTGTTGTGATCCTCAGACAGTTCCTGAGCAGTTTTTGCAGTGTGACGGAGGAGTGCTAGTGCCGTGGTTTGATGTGCTTGTCCTATAGCAACGTTTGGTACATGATCAGCTGACATTGTTTTAATGTTGTGGCTGATCAGTCTAGTATGTGCTTTAATGTTTATGTATTAATGTTTGATGTTTAAACAATTTGTTTACTGAAAATTATTATAAATTATGTGTATTTCAATTATGTTCACATTCAGGTTTAGGTTACTTCATTTGTACCTATAGGTAGATTTAGTCTGCAGCAGGTGAATCATTCATCAACATACACATGCACATTTTCAAAACACAGATAACAAACAACAAATAAAGATAATGCAACATAATGATAAATAATGAATAATTCAAACAGCAACATGCTGGATATTAAAGCTATGATTTGTTCATGTGAGTGATAGCTGCTGGACCAAAATTATTTTTATACCATGTTGTTCTACACTTCGGGACTATAAGGCTTCATCCAGAAGGAAGAAAATGAAACTAAGTTATATTGTTTTTATCAGTTGTTCTATCTAAAATCTTTGGCATTGGCAAGTGCTATACAAATATATTATTAAACTATTATTATCTTTTAGGCTCCAGTAACCCTGCAACCTTATAAGTGGCTAAGAGGATGAATGGATGGATGGATGGATGGATGGATGGATGGATGGGCTGTTATCATTATTACATATCTGTTTAATTATTCTGTGTGTATTTTCTTTTTATTGTAATACATAACAGAATCACTGTGTTTATGTTTTGAAACGACTTTTATTTTGGGAGGGAGGCCAGGCTTTAACTACTACAAGAGCACCCCCATGATCACATTCCCACGATTCAGTACGCTAACAGATTGCTTGCTGAGTTAGGGAGCGATCAGCATCACTCCTGCTAGCGGGTTTAAGTAACACAATCTGGTGTCTAATTTCAAACAGCTGTCTGCTCTGCCACAGGACAGGAGTGAGGGCGGAGGGCCAGAAACACCTTGATGATTCATGGCCTGCGAAATGAAGATGAATATTTTATATGAACCGGCATTAAGAGGTTTCAACACAGTCATCCAGATCAAACAGAACAGCCTGGCAGCGCAGTTCTTCGCTGTTTGTCTGCAAGGCTGCCACCTGTAACATGATCAATTATATGGTGGGCTGGTGTGGAGTTGAGGTTCAATAGCTATGAAGAGTATTTGTTCTTACTGAAAATTAATGACACAAACTAACTGGTATTAACCTATATTTTAATCAGTGCTGGCTGCACTCACTCTTTCATATGTTTTTGTTTTAAGCACATTTTCTGTTAGTGTTGTGAAACATTTCATGTCATTGCCTAAAATAAATGTATCATTCCAATTTACTGCACAAATTAAAAATTGGATTTAATTTCTGTCTTGACTTAATGTCCTTAATCCCGTTAACTAATGACGAGTGCGTGCTTTAACGGATGCATGCGCGCCAGCATACATGCTTGCCACCCCACAGCATGTGTATGCCTCCATGTCTGTTCCCTCCATAACTAGGTTTTCAGGGGTAAATTGAGTGTGTGACTGCTTATAATTCACTCTCAGAACAGCCCCATTTCCCTCTGCCTGCCTGCTTGGTCACACTGATTCAATGCACCAGTAGCAGCACAAAATCCATACCAATAAATTTTACCTCCAAGGGGTTGCATGTCCTATCAGCTGGGGATGCCCCTGCCAGAAACCAAACCATAGATGGTTAGCCACAAGAAGCACACTCCAATTGCCCCTTGGTTCTGATCTCAGGGTGCTTTTCCCTCTTTTCCATTATGGTTTAGTGTTATGATTATTTAAGAACAGAACAGCCCCTTCAGAACACATCCACTCTAATCCTCCACTGTCACCCGTGTGTTTATAATACATTGTTAAATCAAGGCAAACCCAACAGGGCTGCCTGCGTTGGTCATCTCATTTGGTCTGTAATGGCTGGATGCTGTCTCCATGATTGATTCTTCTTATTTGATGTGCATCTCGCGGGTCAGAGGCCGGTCTTAGATCAGCCACAACAGTCAGACTTCAATACTCTGATGTGATGTGTGCACCATTTCTACAAGTAACAATCTGGATTTTATATGTAACAGTCCCTTCACACCCCATTAACCTGTCCGCGGTCTTCATGTCATTATCGATTCTCAAAGGCTACATGGGCTGTAAATGCTCCTGATGCCCTTCAGAGATATCACTCTTAATCAACATGGAACACTCAAACGTGCAAAAAGAAAAAGCTTCCCTATGCAGAGTGCTACACTCTCTAATCTCATGCATGCCATCGTATTCTGTTCATTCATGTGTGTGTGCTTGTGTGTCCGTGTTGCATGCAAAATGGCAGTTTGTTGACACAGCTGTGTGCTGTTACTGAAACACAGCCACATATTGCTTCCAAACTGAAGGGTCACTGAGGAAAACAAAGACAACCAGCTGATAGCTGAGTGGTTTAACAGTCTGTCTCTATGGTTTCACCACTTTTCAGATAGGAACCATGAGCACTCCCTCATCACTCGACTGAGGTCCCTTAGAGCCCTTATTATTATTCACAGACAAGATTATAGTTTAGCAAAACATTATCACTGCTGATTAACTGGGGATTGCAGTGAGGGCCAGATTTTCTCTGGCATTTTGATTCATGTTTTGATTTGCAAGCATGTTGAACTCTGGATATGGTGAATCACCAAGGCACGAATTAATGGTGATGAGTCTAATTGCACAGAGATAAAAGCAGTGTCCCTTTCTTCATGTTCCCCAGTGGCTGACCAAACCAGTGCACTTTGTCACCCCGTGTCACTGGAGATAGGCAGTGTTAAGGTGATGCTAAATGGGGATGTAGCTTTGTAGATATTTGATCTGATATCCTTTATTTGACGTCTGTTTATCACACTCTCCAGTTCAATATTGCCAATCCTAGGGGAGTGCATGCTACTTACATTGTGCAAAATGTATTTACTTAAGTAAATTGCTATTTAGTTTGCTTTAGTATGCAAAGCAGCGTGATAAAAAGCTTGTCAAGAGGAACCAGAAACTATTGAAAATGAGAGCGAGGAGGCAGGCACTGAGAGTGAGGACACCCTGATCAGACATGACATGCTACAGTAGTTTTTCAGTTGATACTCACTCCTGGGAATGCTCTTAGCATTCGAAAGAGGGACCTGGGAGATTCTCAACATTCTTACAACTTGCAAGGTAAGGGTCATGTGACCAGTACAGGTTGCCAAATTAGACCATAAATAAAAGACGGACGTCGTTTCTGGGTTTGAAAGGTGAAGCCAATCTGGAAGTGCTTCAAGCCTGTATTCTTTCTAATGGTCAATAGAGGGTGACTACTCAAGTTGCCAAAAGAAGTCCAGTTGTATAAAGAAAATGAGCCTGTAACCTCTGTTAACCTTTTTGTAATGATTTTTTTGGCAAGCTAATCTGACGGCTGGCTGTCAGATTGACAATGCTGTCATAAAACCAGTGAGTAATGTCATGGTGGCTACGTCCATCTTTCATATGCAGTCCATGATTGCCAAGTCGGTGCTATTGTTAGCACAGTAATCTGCAGTGACAATGTTGTTTTGTGAGTTATTAAAAATGTTACAGTGGATATTGTTTCAGCAGAAAATGAACCAACAAAGCTGTATTATATACTCCTTCTGAGTTATAAGGTACCAAAACTATCATGATGTTACCTAGTGAAATCTTCAGAAATTCAGCTGAAAATTATTTATTAGTGGTAATGTTTAATACTATCGGCAGCACGGTGGCGCGGTGGTTAGCACTGCTGTCTCACAGCAAGAAGGTCCTGGGTTTGAATCCACCATCTGGCTGGGGCCTTTCTGTGTGGAGTTTGCATGTTCTGCCCGTGTCTGCGTGGGTTCTCTCCAGGTACTCCGGCTTCCTCCCACAGTCCAAAGACATGCAGTTAGTTGGGTTAGGTTAATTGGTAATTCTAAATTGGCTGTAGGTGTGAATAGTTGTCTGTCTCTCTGTGTTAGCCCTGTGACAGACTGGTGACCTGTCCAGGGTGTACCCTGCCTTTCGCCCTATGGCAGCTGGGATAGGCTCCATCCCCCACCCGAGACCCTGAATAGGATAAGTGGAAGAAAATGGATGGATGGTGTAATACTTTAATCAGTGGCTTTAAGCTTCTTAATTCACGTGTTTAAGACAGGGGTGTCAAACTACAGTATTGCCTAATAACCTATTAAAAACACCTTCCAACTGGTATCCTTTCTTTCAGTGCAAAGAAGTTTAACTACACATTTAATCATTGAGATGTATTAAGAAAAAGAAGTGCAATTTCAACAGTACATCTCAGTTTTTCCAAGAAATGGTGATGTAGTAAACCAAAGAAACCTGTCAGCACAGTTTTTTGGACTTACAATTTAAGAAATTCATGCATAAAATTACTGGCAGCTCATTACCCATACTTTGTTTTATAATTAAAAGCTGAATTTTTTGTTAATTTACAGAAAATGTGTGTAATTTCTATGGTAAATAGTGAAAAAACAGGAACTTTTCTGTTATTTAATGGAATACAAACAGCAAAGAACTTTTCTATCATTTAGGCTCAGTCACACTGGAGTAGAAATAACACGGCAATCTCCTTGCAACTAGGAAAAATTGGTGGTTGCCTGGTGATTGCATTGAATTTTTTTTTTTGCTTTTGATGACCAATTTCAAGTAGTTGCAGCAGCCACTTTTGATCGCAAGGCAATTGTACAGGTCACCTGGTGGGACGCAACCTGTCGCCAAACAATCACAGCCTGACTTGGACTGACTGCAATCACTCTCAGACAGATTGGTGAAGGTTTGCAAACAATCACCGTATAATTTATAGACAGATACAATACATTGCAATCAGTCTGAGTCAGTCTGTGCCAGTCAGCACAACTCATCTGCGATGTGCCTCTGCGCAATAGGGGAGTTGACTCAACTGGTTATCAAGTGGTTGTAATCTGGTTATTTTACTATATAAAAGCCGTTAAATCACCTTCTTGCAACACTATTTGTAGAGGAATTTCTGAATTTCTGTTTAAAATCTATGAGGTTCTGGCAGGACTCTGAATATAAATAGTGAATGTGTTTTTCTGTTTAATGTGAATATTTGTGCATGTAGACAATAACAGACAATAATTTTTGCCAGTTTTTCCTAGTTAATCACTGTATTATCACAAACAGATTGCATATAATTGCCAACTTCATTCCATTCAGTCGCAAACTGATAGCAGACTGACTTATTGCCGTTTTATCACCACGTTGACATAACAAAGTGGCTTTGAAAACAGCAGCTGACAGCGTTTGATCGCAGACTTAGTCCCCATTTTCGAAGCAACCATTTCAAATATAGAGAGATTGCAAGGTCATTGCACATGGCTGCAATAATTTGGTCGTGCCACAGTCTCCAACCACTGTTTTCCCTAGTGCGACTATAGATTTAATGATTTAATGCAGTAAAACAGACCAAAATACAGTTAAAATTCCAAAATTCATGCACTTCTTTGCAATTTTCACATTTTCTAAAACCATCTGGTGAGCTAGATTGAACCCTTTGGCGGGCCCATTGTAACAGCCTCATAAATTTGAGTGTACCATGACCTTAAACCTTATGAATGGTTGTTGCTTTATGCACATCAATACTTTCAGAAAAATCAAAAATTGTGTTGGGTTGCCATCCAGTTCAAGAAGTGATACACTTGATGAATGCCCACAAATTTCAGGCTGTCACTTGGTCACTAATGGACCAATAAACACTATGATGGGAAGGGAAGATGATCGAGTTAATGTCTCTTTCTCTCTGCTGCAAACATGGTTGACTGTGTTATCTTGCCTCGCATCAGATCCATAGTCCTATTATAGATGACATGCCTCATGTCTCCTATTAAGGTCTCCTGAGCAATGATGCACTGAATAGTTAATGTGTTTAAACTGTACTTAACATCGCCACGTGATACTAGCAGTGGCCTTATTACATAAAAACAATTGTTAAAGCAGATGAAAATGGATGACAACCTTAGCATTACTAGTGAAGTCCACTTGTCATATATTGATTCATGGTGAAAAAAGGCAGAAGGGAAAACTGTCCTTATTCAATGAGGTTTGACCACGCCGTGTGCTTTTATTTTTGTGTAATGTTGTGCTTGTGTGTGAGTGATGCAGCAAATTGTCCATTTGCAGTATATCCGATGGGCTCAGGGATGTCATTAGTCACAGCGTGCTCGTTCTCATTAAATGGCCCAGTCGCCATGGCAGCCCTACAAAGGCCAGCCCCTCCCCCCCAGCGCATTGAGAGTGACAGGCCAATTAGAGCAGGGTGCTGTGACATGCAGTCTGCTGTGATTACAGCTCTGTGGAGACAGGACTCAGGCGGGGGACACCATACACCAGCAAGGTCCCAACAAGATCCATCTCCAAACAAACACGTTGAACCAGGGCCCTGGAGGTCGTGTCTGCTTTGAAGACGCCAGATCCTCATCCCTCCATTACATGTGGCACCTGCCATCAAAAGCAGTTAGCAGCAATACTAACAGAGAGAAGAGTACGAACTACAACACCCAGAGGGCTTTGGGCACATATCATACGCCGACAGGTTGATTGTCCAGCATTATTCTCTGTTGGAGATCTTCATCACCTGTCACACACTACACATGCTGCTGTGCTATAATCCTCTGCAAGTTTGTATCTTTTGTGAAAGGCATGTGACAGATGAATACGAGTCATAGAGCCGCAGCGGGAGAGCAAGGAAACTTTTCTAATCTCTGCAATGATGAGATGATACTAGAAAGAGAAAGCGTGGTACAAATTGCGGCATTGAATCTGTCAGCATCTCTCTAAGATGCATTCAAGGTATAACAGAAGACAACATAAAGAGTGGTACTGTGATGCAGAAAAAAAGACTTTGTACACATTTAAAAGTCGAAAAACTAAAACATACCCAGCTATTATCAACAACATTTCTGCAATATAATAGAATAGCTGACAACAAGAAAATCTCAAACAAAGTGTATTTAGCTGGAACCCCTCATCGTGTGAAGTTTGCGGTTGCTGCAAAATTATAGATGTTTAAATGTTCTTTCTCTGAGCATTTTAAGGATTTATTATTCATGCTGGTTTAAAGATTTAGACTGAAATTTTATTGTCAAGACTTTAGAAACAACAGCTGACAAACCAGCCTCACCGTAAAGGGCCATTTAGTAGCTGTTTCCGAGCTTTCAATCATTTTACACAATCTTTGTCAGCAGAGGAAAAAATCTCATTTCAATCAAATCTTCTTTTTGAAATGTTGTGGTGAAATTGCCAGTTGCTGTTTCCAAAACTGAGCAGGTAGAACAATATAAAGTACTGTGTAAAAGTCTTGACCCACCCCTCATTTCTTTAGATTTTGCTAGGAAAAAGGAAAATAGGTTCAGCGATATATTGAAATGTGCAAACATACATGGAAATACAGTATATAAGGCAAAAATAGTTTGTATAATTCTAAAGAGCTTGAAAGTCAATATTTGGTGTGACCACCTTTATTCTTCAACACAGCCTGAACCCTCTTAGACAAGCTTTCTTGTAATTTCTTGAAGTAGTCTTCAGGAATAGTTCTCCAGACTTCTTGAAGGACAGTCAAAGCTCTTCTTTGGATGTTGGCTGCCTTTTCTTCTGTTCTCTGTTAAGATGATCACACACTGCTTCAATAATGTTGAGGTCTGGGCTCTTAAGAATGGCTTCTTGACAGCCACCCTTCCACTGAGACCCTTTCTGATAAGGCTTCAGTGAACATTAGATGGATCAACTGAAGGGTCAGATGCATCTCTCAGGTCCTGTGTCAGGTCTTTGCTGGATCTTTTCCTATTTTTCTTATGACATGTCTTTCAGATACTGTTTATTTGCTGCAGATAGTGTTTTTTTAGGCCTGCAACTTCTTCTTTTGTCCTCCACTTGTCCAGTATCCTCAGTTTTTTTGAGGACACACTGCTGTACACCATGCTTAGATATACCAAGTTTTCATCTAATAGCTCTTTGGGAATCCAAAAAAAAAAAAAAAAAAAAAAAAGACAGGGTGCAA